>CAXKVY010004624.1:35000-70000 GCA_964058915.1 Tetropium fuscum | reverse complement strand
ATTTTATTGGTAGTGCTAGTGCTACGATATTCTGCCACTGCTTAGATCAAATGGAAAATGTCTATATTAATTATGATTTAAAAACATAAATACGAAATCGATTAGTTGAGTTGAATATATTACAACATGTCTGACATTGCTTGTCAGTCAAAATCAAGGGCGATTTTTAAAACGATTATAGAATGACAAAGATAGCCGTTGTTACATACCATAAATTGATTACGCTAGAAATTACAATTTTACTAAATTGGTAATTAACTTAATAAATATATTATTTCCTACTTGTAACATGATATTAAAATAGTTTTTGTTCGCTATGTTATTAAATAACGCAATATGGAAAAGGAAGTAGTGGTGTCATTAATTGGCTCAGAGTAGGTCTGAAATGTTTCTTTTTTCTTCTGAGAAGTTGTAACTGAATAATTAGTTATCAGTAAGTAATTATAAGTCTTGTGTATGGTTTGCTTCTAAAATAAAAATATATGGATAAGAATACGTGCCTGGACACTGGCTAAGAATTCAGTTTTACTAATTCTTAGTAATAATATAACAAAACTTAGGTAATAGGCCAGGCGGCAAACAGTTGAAAAAGGAAATAATTCCAGTAAATCTGGGAATTGCTTTAATCGCTTTATTTTCATCCCCGATATATATATATATATATATATATATATATATATATATATATATATATATATATATATATATATATATATATATATATATATATATATATATATATATATATATATATATATATATATGCATATATATATATATATATATATATATATATATATATATATATATATATATATATATATATATATATATATATATATATATATATATATATATATATATATATATATATATATATATATATATATATATATATATATATATATATATATATATATATATATATATATATATATATATATATATATATATATATATATATATATATATATATATATATTTTGTGAAAAGTAATCTTGGGTTTGTAGCATTTCATTACATAGAAATAAGCAAATAGACGAATAAGAAAGAAAACACACTTACCAGTGCTATGTCTGGACACGCATACGGAAATGAACCACTATACATACGAAAACGAACCACTTAGAAGTTGTACAAGTTCTTTCACCTTTCTTGAGGATCTTCAGAGCAGTATACGATTTATTTCATTGATCATTCATACTTGAATTTAAATTACCAATACACCAACACTTGCAGTGACGTTTTATGACATTAGTTTTTGACGGAACTCATTCTTAGAATACACAAACCTAGTCTACCGTCAAAAACTAATTTCATAAAACGTCACTGCAAGTGTTGGTGTATTGGTAATTTAAATTCAAGTATGAATGATCAATGAAATAAATCGTATACTGCTCTGAAGATCCTCAAGAAAGGTGAAAGAACTTGTACAACTTCTAAGTGGTTCGTTTTCGTATGTATAGTGGTTCATTTCCGTATGCGTGTCCAGACATAGCACTGGTAAGTGTGTTTTCTTTCTTATTCGTCTATTTGCTTATTTCTATGTAATGAAATGCTACAAACCCAAGATTACTTTTCACAAAATAAATATGAATAGCAAAGAATTTCAAAGCTAATATATATATATGTCGGCGCCACCGAAAATAAGTTGTCCACGCCAATGGTACCTCGGCGTCAACCCTAACAGCTTTGCGGTCACAGCAGACTTTGTCTAGTTGTCATTATCATAACTCATACTAAGTTATGTTGTTAATATAAACATTCGTACTGCCTAACGAATGGACGTTTAGGATTAGGGAGATTTCCTTATATGGGCATGGGAACACGCTTAGGCGGGTGGAACGCAACGGCTAGCTCGGGAAGAGAGGCATTCAGAATTGACTGATTGAAAGTGAAAGTCGGAAATCGTACGGGCTAGCGGCGGCGGACCATCAGTTCCTTTGTTGTTATTTGAATAATTAATTAGTGGTGTTCTCTGTATTCTCAATTAATATAAACTCTTTATTGTGACTGTTGTTAATTAAACTCTGTGTTTCTTAACTTTGCAAATCCAGTGTCGTACTGATAGCCAGTGGCGTATTATTAGAATGTCTAAGCGGTCTAACCCTAAGATAGCCCTTAAGCCTCCGACATCAGAAGTGGGATCAGGACTGCAAGGAGGACATTCAGATAGTGAGGACGAGATGCCTTTACGGACAAATACAAATGAACATCGAGCGTTGGAGCGTATCAAGGAGTTGGAGCGAAGGCTGTTAGCTTCGACAAGTCCACCAACGCTATCTAATTCGACATTTACAAAAATAAAACTGCCCTCGTTTGATCCAACCTCAAAATTTGCAGATGCCGAAGCTTGGTGCAAAATTGTAGACCTGTGGGTGACCAAACATAACCCGGACACTATGGACCTGGTAATGACTTTATCTCAGGCCATGAAAGGCGAGGCAGCTAGTTGGTTTATATCCGCCAAACCAACTGAAAAGGACTGGACGGCTTTAAAGGCAGAATTTTTGGCAGTTTTCGCAAAACCAGTTGACCCCATTGAACAGTTCTCAGAAGCAGTGAATGGAAGAGCAAATATGCCAGAAGAGATACCACTCATTGACGAAATGTTATGTTCAATGAGAACCATTCTTAGTCTTCTGAAGAACCGAGAAAGTGACGAATCCTTTGCGGTGCTTGTTGCCTGCTACTTTGGCTCAACCCGCAATGTGTTCGTGAGGCGAAGGTACCAAGTTGATCGCCCAACTGATGCAAAAAGTATGTGTACTATGTTACAAGGGAGACTTGGTAAACGACCGGCGCTATTTCCCTCTGGTCATCAAACTGGATCGAAGCGCCGAGCTTTATCACCGCCCCCCCAAAATTTGAGAGCTGCACACTTCTCTGGAAAGTGCCACAAATGTGGACGAAGTGGACACCGTGCCAAGCATTGCAGGAAGTCCAGATGGTCTCCACCTAGGACATCACGAGCAAGGCGAGATGAAGGATCCAGAACTGTCATCTGTTATACCTGTGGCAAGCCTGGCCATGTTTCACCAGACTGCCCAAATGATAGTCGAAAAACAAGACCTGTAGAGAAGCGAGTGAATATTTGCGAACTGGAAGCCTTGCCAATTGGACAGCTGAAGCTCAAATCTGGTGAGACCTTTCCTTTTTTGTTTGACACAGGTTCAGTACTAAAAGAAAATATTGCCACTCATTTTGATGGTAAACGTTTTAGTAATATAACCACTTTGAAGGGCATTGGTAGTGGCTCTTTCATTTGTACCTGTCAAATTTTGACAGTAATTGAAACTCAAGGACTTTTTGTAGAACTGTTATTTTTTGTAGTACCAAATGATTTCATGTCAGCTCAAATTATCATAGGTAAAGATTTGATGGCACAAAAGATTGAAGTTCATATGAACTCAGACGGTTTATATTTTTCCCGTGAATTAAAAGTTCAAATTTGCAAACAAGAATCTATAAATTTCAGTAAAATTGAAACTGATTTAACCAGCATTAATAAGCAAAACTTACTAAAACTCTTGTCCAATTATCGAAATCATTTTGTTGTGGGTGTACCATCAGGACGAGTGAACACTGGTAATTTGGAAATTCGTTTGAAAGATTCAACTAAATTTGTACAGAGGAGACCTTATAGGTTAGCCCCCATAGAGCGTGAAATTGTCAGAAATAAAATTGCAGAATTACTCAAGGCTAATATTATAAGGCCTAGTTGTTCCCCATTTTCAAGTCCTATTATTTTGGTCAAAAAGAAAGATGGCTCTGATCGCCTCTGTGTAGATTATCGCGAACTTAATTCCAACACCGTACCCGATAAGTATCCCTTGCCACTTATCAGTGATCAAATTAATCGACTACACAAGTCGTACTATTTTTCGTCTCTTGATATGGCATCTGGCTTTCATCAGATTCCTGTTCACTCTGACTCTATAGAGAGGACAGCCTTTGTTACTCCTGATGGACAATATGAATATTTGACCATGCCATATGGCCTCATAAACGCGCCCCCTGTATATCAACGTGCGATAGACAAGGCCTTAGGTGATCTTCGTAATCAGTTCGCGATAGTTTACATTGACGATATTTTAATACCTTCATCTTCAGTTTCCGAAGGACTAGAACGCCTTGAAATTGTCATTAAAGCTCTAGTTAAAGCTGGTTTCTCGTTCAATATGAAGAAGTGTAAATTTCTTAAATTGGAAGTCGAGTACCTTGGGTTTTCTATACGAGCTGGAGAATTGCGTCCCAACCCTCGTAAAATTTCAGCCCTTATAAATTCTCCGATTTTCAAAACACCGTCTCAGATCCGCCAATTTCTTGGCTTAGCATCTTATTTTCGTCAATTTATACCAAATTTTTCGAACACAGCTGCACCCCTATATCAGTTAACTACTGTCTCTGCTAAAAAAAAAAAAAAATTAAATGGCTTCCCAAACACGATGAAGCACGAGATCAGCTCATTCGTTATTTAACTTCTGAACCCGTGCTAATGATCTTTAATCCTGATTTACCTATAGAATTGCACACCGACGCTAGCTCAGGGGCGTACGGTTCTATCTTGCTGCAGAAAAAGGACAGCAAACTTCATCCTGTCGCATATTTTAGTAAACGTACCACTGGTCCAGAGTCTCGGTACCATTCGTACGAGCTCGAAACGTTGGCAGTTGTAAAATCGATAAGGCACTTTTATCATTTTCTTTATGGGAAACATTTTACCGTTTTCACAGACTGCGACTCCCTTAAATCGTCCCGTACGAAGCGCGACTTGACCCCGCGTGCACACCGCTGGTGGGCCTATTTACAAGCTTTTAACTTTAACATAATGTACCGTGCAGGTAAACGTATGAGGCATGCCGATTTCTTTTCAAGAAACCCTGCGACGCCAGGCAATGAGGAAGGGCACGTCTCCAATGAGCCTAAATCTAAACATAACAACCCAACGAGTGTCGTTCAGGCTATTGACCTGCATACCGACTAGCTCACTGTATAGCACAGCAATAGGGCATAGGGCGCATAAACTACCCAGATATTGCTAAAACATATGGTATACCTACCTACGAAATAATGCTTTGCTTCCTAAAATTGACAGGACAACCGTTCACGTTATTTACGGGTTGTGCCGAGATCCATGATTCGGTCAGTAATAAATCATGTGCACACCAATTTAAAACATTTAGGATGAGAGAAAATATTAAATAAAATTTATGAACTTTACTTGGTTTCCGAAAATGTCACGAACTGTTAGAAAATTTGTTGAAAATTGCCTAAGTTGTAAAACTTCTTAAAATAAATCTGGGAAAATACAAGTTCAAATACATGCATTGGCACATTATACACGTAACTCACATTATACACGTAGATATTTCTGGAAAATTGTCTGATAAGTGTGGTTGTTCTCTACAGTTACAGAAAATTTGTTATATTGACGCCGATGCTCTCGACAAAGGTCTCTCTTTGTCGGAAGTCCGTGAAATCGCCAGCAAAAAAAAAAAAAAAAAAAATATTGCAAAAGCATCCAAAAGTGATGCAGCTAGAAGAAATGTTGGAAAAGCTATATATTGGAAAGGCTGTTCTCAGTGGGTGACTTTGTTTTCAGTAAAACCAATGAAAGAATGATTTCTAAACTTGACCGTAAATTCAGAGGTCCTTTTAAAGATGTTAGATAAAGATAAAGGAAAAGGTCGTATATTCAAATTTGCACATGATCAGCTTATCAGTGTACCTGTGGGGCAAGGTGAAGTTGTGGTAAAGTCCCATGTGAATAAGATCCTGAAAACGAGCAGCAGAATGAGCCTGTGTCGGCGAATGATTAGAAATAGGTAAAATTATCCTTTCTTTTGTTGTTGTTTGTTTGTGTTTCTAGATCTTGCCCATGTTTGTCGATCCTGTCAAGTGACAGATGTGTTGCTGCCCATGTTTGTCGATCCTGTCAAGTGACAGATGTGTTGCTGCCCATGTTTGTCGATCCTGTCAAGTGACAGATGTGTTGCTGCCCATGTATGTCGATCCTGTCAAGTGACAGATGTGTTGTTGCCCATGTTTGTCGATCCTGTCAAGTGACAGATGTGTTGCTGCCCATGTTTGTCGATCCTGTCAAGTGACGGATGTGTTGCTGCCCATGTTTGTCGATCCTGTCAAGTGACAGATGTGTTGCTGCCCATGTTTGTCGATCCTGTCAAGTGACAGATGTGTTGCTGCCCATGTTTGTCGATCCTGTCAAGTGACAGATGTGTTGCTGCCCTAGTATGTCGATCCTGTCAAGTGACAGATGTGTTGTTGCCCATGTTTGTCGATCCTGTCAAGTGACAGATGTGTTGCTGCCCATGTTTGTCGATCCTGTCAAGTGACAGATGTGTTGCTGCCCATGTTTGTCGATCCTGTCAAGTGACAGATGTGTTGCTGCCCATGTTTGTCGATCCTGTCAAGTGACGGATGTGTTGCTGCCCATGTTTGTCGATCCTGTCAAGTGACAGATGTGTTGCTGCCCATGTTTGTCGATCCTGTCAAGTGACGGATGTGTTGCTGCCCATGTTTGTCGATCCTGTCAAGTGACAGATGTGTTGCTGCCCATGTTTGTCGATCCTGTCAAGTGACAGATGTGTTGCTGCCCATGTTTGTCGATCCTGTCAAGTGACAGATGTGTTGCTGCCCATGTTTGTCGATCCTGTCAAGTGACAGATGTGTTGTTGCCCATGTTTGTCGATCCTGTCAAGTGACAGATGTGTTGCTGCCCATGTATGTCGATTCCGGCGAGAGGTGATCCTCCCCGGAGAGGCCTGTAGAGCTGCCTGGAGGGTAAACAAGTAAATTTGGCGATTTAGCCAGAGATGGTGATCTGATTTATGTTATTGTCAGGATGAACGAGCGATATTGATAGAAACGTCATTTTTGTTTTCGTTTCAGGTGTTCACCCTTAGGATTAGTGCCCGAGGACGTGCACGATGTCAGAATGGCCGTGTCGGCGCCACCGAAAATAAGTTGTCCACGCCAATGGTACCTCGGCGTCAACCCTAACAGCTTTGCGGTCACAGCAGACTTTGTCTAGTTGTCATTATCATAACTCATACTAAGTTATGTTGTTAATATAAACATTCGTACTGCCTAACGAATGGACGTTTAGGATTAGGGAGATTTCCTTATATGGGCATGGGAACACGCTTAGGCGGGTGGAACGCAACGGCTAGCTCGGGAAGAGAGGCATTCAGAATTGACTGATTGAAAGTGAAAGTCGGAAATCGTACGGGCTAGCGGCGGCGGACCATCAGTTCCTTTGTTGTTATTTGAATAATTAATTAGTGGTGTTCTCTGTATTCTCAATTAATATAAACTCTTTATTGTGACTGTTGTTAATTAAACTCTGTGTTTCTTAACTTTGCAAATCCAGTGTCGTACTGATAGCCAGTGGCGTATTATTAGAATGTCTAAGCGGTCTAACCCTAAGATAGCCCTTAAGCCTCCGACATATATATATATATATATATATATATATATATATATATATATATATATATATATATATATATGTATATATATATATATATATATATATATATATATATATATATATATATATATATATATATATATATATATATTATATATATATATATTATATATATATATATATATATATATATATATATATATATATATATATATATATATATATATATATATATATATATATATATATATATATATATATATATATATATATATATATATATATATATGCATATGCATATATATATATATATATATATATATATATATATATATATATATATATATATATATATATATATATATATATATATATATATATATATATATATATGCATATATATATATATATATATATATATATATATATATATATATATATATATATATATATATATATATATATATGCATATATATATATATATATATATATATATATATATATATATATATATATATATATATATATATATATATATATATATATATTTATTGCCAAAATCAATCAATATATTTTACCGAAAAACTTACTGTTACGAAGATGTTTAGCCGCAAATATGGATAATCATTTGTAAATCAGTTAAAATCGAGTTTTTAGTTGCTATCTATTAATTTTGGTGCATTGTGCATATTTCTTCTATTTTAGGGATCACAAAACAATAGTAAGAAATTGTTAAGACTAAACGCGTGTAAGAATAAAACGTTTCCTTGTACTTCTTTCTAATAGGAGCTCTAATGTCAACTGATATATAGCCTTGAGGCGCTGATAATCCGAAATTATATTCCTGACGCCGCTGATAGTATGATCAAATGACCTATGTCTTGAGCTACTAAAACAATAGAGGTGTTGGATTGTGATAAATCAATAGTTATATTTACTATTAGTACATCGGTAGCTTTTATTGTTGAAAATAGTATTACTTCATTTTGGAGCTTTTGACGCAACATATGTATAAGACACTGTTTATCTTTATCCATAGATAAGCATTTGTCTTTCGGCATAGTTGCTGTGATAGTCTCTTCAAAAAATAAAGTAGCTCAAGCATGCATTCGAGATCGTCGAAGATGTGATACAATATCATCGTTTTTCCGACAGGCTAAAATGAAACTTGTGACCAATAAGGATGAGAACGTGTAGATAGCTGCAACTATTTTCAAAGTCACAAATACACAGCCGTATGTAGTTAATAAAGCGGAATAGCTCGTTATCGCAGCGCTTTATGAGGCCAACAACGATGGGAGCACACTAAATATATTTGGGTACCTACCTAAATGTTTGCAGTCATTAGCGTAAAATCGTTTTAGCCTCGCAGGCTTCTCATCAACTCAGATAGCAGCACGTCAATATGGTCTTCGAACATACCATCAAGTGCAAACAGGAAAATAAAAATATATTCGACTGTGGATCAAGAAATTCCAAATATGGTTTGGTTCCAATTATGAAATAAATGTGCATAGTGCACCAAAGTGAATAGATAGCAAATACAAAAGTAGATTTTAGCTTAAGTTCCGTTGAGTTGAAGATTTACGATGACGTTTTTTGTAGGAAATTTAATGAAGATTAATATTGGTAACACGTATTTACATCGAAAAATTCATATTTTAGGAAATATTCGCTAATAAGTTAATTTTGACACCATTTTTCCAATATGACGGATAACGCCGTGGTCGCCCGAGGAGGAACACATAACATGCCTATCAGGACATAAAAATTTTACGCCTTGTCTTGTTTGTAATAATATTAATTTTTGCATTGAATTTAGAACTGAATTTAATTTGATAGCTTGAAACTTGTAGATTACATTACAACCTATAGTACCTGGCCCTGCTATGCCTCCATTAGTCAGGGAGCTAGTCAGCATATCTCGTTACATTTAGGTACTTCCAAATAATACTGTGGCATGTCTATATTATTAACATGTGGTGTATGGTTCACAGAAAATTTCTGTCACATTTATACATGGTTATGCGAAATAAATCCAGTTGCGTTCATTATAGTTTTCTTTATTTGCAAATATACTCGTATGTTTCAATTCTATTGATAAGTAGCTTTTATTTTTCAGGTGTTTTAAATACTATTTCATTAATGCAGTGAACAATGTCTTAGTTTTGATGCTAAGCAAATATGTAAATTGTAGAATGATTAAGAAAATAATTCAATTTATGATTCGTAAATATTTTTATAGCCTGGATTATGAATTATTAAGTCCGTAATCTGTTTGTTGCTACTACCGGAGAATGTTCCTTGTAGACATAGAGAGCATTGTAGCGGCTATAGCTACGCTGTTCCAGGTAAAGTTTAGATATTTATGTAATTAATGGTGCCAGTCATCTTGAATATTTTTATATGCATGACAGGTTTTCAAAATATGTATCTATCTTCAACGACTGGTGCTTATATTTTATTTTTAGTGAAAGCTTTTGCTGTTGGAAATTCAAAGAAAATGAGTATTCCTGGAACGTGTTTTTTACTATGTTTATTGGTTTTTACCATATTAATATATCTAGTTTTTATTTCTGAAATGACCACTTGTAAATCATTACCAATTTATAAAAGCAATTTAACTAACTTCAGAAATATTTTGCTATTATTACTTCACATAACTTTTGTACTATGGTCCTCTGCCATGAAATGGAGCGAGCATACAAGCATTGTCGAAGTTGTCGAAGTATTCGAAGTATTTGAATTATCAATCTTTTTTCCGATGCTCTCCTACGATTTATTTTCACAACACCATAAATGTTGGTAATATACACAAACCCTCCTGTGCCTTTCTTAGGAAAACAATGAAATGGATTATTCTGTCCAAATGGTTTACCTGATTGGCAATTGTACAGACAACAATTAGTGATATGCACTATTTTTTTTGGCATATTGAATAATAACAAATAAATTACGCCCACCCACGCCCACGTAAATAAATTAATGTCATCAATGAACATTACTCGTCTATTTTAAGTTTAATATTTGGCCGCTAGGATAGCTCTCCAATTGGATATACCGTAGGTACACCGAACAGCATGAGCTACGAGAAGCGCAAACGAGAAACTGACACAGGACCTCTCAAGCTGGCACGTCTATTGCAACGATTATAGACAGAAAAGGATTACTAACTTCCATAAGCCTACCATTAGACAAATGTCGAGCCCCCACCACGCCGTTTGACGTCAGCAATGATGCCCCTCATTAGTGGATTCCACCACTAGTTGAATTCTCGCCGTTTTTACAGGTCATTGCACAATCAGAAATCTGTATCACCTACAATAATGTGTCGATTTGAAATCGGCCGCTGGCGCAAGCTGATGTCAGCCGACCAAATTCATTTTCGCTGCCCTGTACCTATATCATCGTTATTGTTCTATCTATTTAAATTTAGTCTTTTCATGTTTTCTGTTACAAACGATAGGTAGGTATACACTTTTTCTATAATTTTTGTAATGCGCTAGTTACGTAGATATATAATCATAAATAAGTACAACGTCTTAACTATATTGGCAACCTGTTGAATGACATTAAACTAAAACTGGTACGTATCTATCTCTAGGTATCAAAATTATTTCGGTATCGGAATTATTTCGTTCCCAAAAGAAATAGCGATTTACGTCGGAGAGTTCAACAGGCGGTTAGAGACTGAACCACTGAACTGAACCTAAGAAACTCTGATAATAGGGATTTATTTTACTTATTTAACATAATTGTTAAGTCCCTCCTCATAAAAATGAGCGCAATATTTGAATAGAATACATATATAATTTAATGTTGGATTTTTAGAACCTATTGGCCATTACATTTGGTCGTTCAGTGGTTTTGACTGTTTTGTAAATATGTTACTGTTGCTGTTATATTTTTGTTGTGTTTATTTGCTGTTATTCCCATTCATTTAATAACATTGTAATTTTTAGTCAGGAATTTTTTGCTTGGAGATAATTGGTATTTGAATTTGACAATGGCATTTGATTATATTTATCGGTTGTGCTTAGAGAACCCAGACAAATCTTAAGACCCAAAATGTTGAATATACAGCAAACGCAGCAGGTAGTTTTTATTTCTGTATTATGCAAGACTGCTTACTAGTGCGTCGAAAGTACTATTTCATTATTAAGGTATTCTTAGTTGAACGGCTTGTCATTAATAAAATGTATGTTTGAGTTTATGGTAATATTGCAGTTTAGAAACCTAACGAACACCACACATCATAGGTACCTGTCGACTGATGCTATATGAATTGAACAGCATTGACTAGGTGGGATTTTCAAAAGCATAGTGACGGACATAGCGCCAAGAGGATATTCTGTACCGAAGTTAACCAGTGTACAAAAACTGTTTACCTACAACAGACCACCACTGTAAGTGCTCAAATCACATCGTCTGCATCAATGTAAAATTCTTATAATGCATCTAAAAAATTTCGCACAGTTTGGTAAAAATCTCGCACAATTCCATAAGAAATACATGAGAAACCGTTTTGTCATCAAACCAAATCAGGCTGAGAGAAGTGACTGAATAAGTAGGTCGTAGGGAATATACTAATTACCTCCGACCACCAATGTAAGTGCTCAGAAACACAGAGAATGCGATCAATGTAAGATTACTATACTCGTAACGCACGGTAAAATTATCGCTCAGCTTGAATAATATCGCACAGTTCCATAAGAAATATATGAGAAACCGCCATGTCATCAAACCGAAGTAGGCTGAGAGGACTGACTTAATAAATAGGTCGTATGTAGTATAGGACCTACGTAATACGTGTAGTTATGCAAATACGCACTCATTGAATTATGCACTCGCCGATATGCTGCTTTGGGGGTTACTTTTCCATTCGTTCGTAAAATACTTCTTACAATACTTATTACGTAATCCACCTAGGTACTATTAATATAATGGCAGTTCCGTGGCCTAGTGTGTGATGTTAGGTCCCTAAACCGAGTTTATGATTACTGTTTATATTACAAGTATTAGTGCGACGAGTATTTTCAAAATTCATCATCATCATCAGGAAATACATGGATTTCAGGTACCGACTGCGTGAAGTCCGGGCGCCGCGCCGGATCTCGGGGACTATTTTTTGGGGACTTGTCCTAATTACTTTTTAATAAAAAAAGCGGTATTATATAAGAGAGAAATTTTATTTATAATTAAAACACAAAGTCGATATCTAATAATAACAGATATACATAGTAAATAATTATACTATACTTGTAAAATAAAGTATATTACCGAAAGTATACAAATAAATTTATAAAAAAAAAATATTAAAATTAACTCTTTCAAGCGCGTCGGTCCACGTTATATACCAGCAAAATCACGTGTTGAGGTATCAATATTCTAATTTCAAGTATAAATGATCAATAAAACAAATCGTACACCACTCTGAAGATCCTCAATGAAGGTGAAAGAACTTGTACAACTTCTAAGTGGTTTGTTTCTGTATATATGTCCAGATATGCAACTGTTAAGTATGTCTTCCTTATTATTCATCTATTTGCTTATTTCTCTATGTAATGAATTGCTACAAACCCAAATCTTTTCTTTTCGCAAAACAAATATGAATAGCAAATATCTTAAAAGCTAATATATATATATATATATATATATATATATATATATATATATATATATATATATATATATATATATATATATATATATATATATATATATATATATATATATATATATATATATATATATATATATATATATTAGCTTTGAAATTCTTTGCTATTCATATTTATTTTGTGAACAGTAATCTTGGGTTTGTAGCATTTCATTACATAGAAATAAGCAAATAGACGAATAAGAAAGAAAACACACTTACCAGTGCTATGTCTGGACACGGATACGGAAATGAACCACTATACATACGAAAACGAACCACTTAGAAGTTGTACAAGTTCTTTCACCTTTCTTGAGGATCTTCAGAGCAGTATACGATTTATTTCATTGATCATTCATACTTGAATTTAAATTACCAATACACCAACACTTGCAAGTAATTTAAATTCAAGTATGAATGATCAATGAAATAAATCGTATACTGCTCTGAAGATCCTCAAGAAAGGTGAAAGAACTTGTACAACTTCTAAGTGGTTCGTTTTCGTATGTATAGTGGTTCATTTCCGTATGCGTGTCCAGACATAGCACTGGTAAGTGTGTTTTCTTTCTTATTCGTCTATTTGCTTATTTCTATGTAATGAAATGCTACAAACCCAAGATTACTTTTCACAAAATATATATATATATATATATATATATATATATATATATATATATATATATATATATATATATATATATATATATATATATATATATATATATATATATATAATTGGAATATAAATTCATACTTCATACGTCAAAATATAAATAATACCTCAAAAAGAAGAATATGCCCACCATTTAAAACCAACCCAATATAAAATACAACGAATTTTAATTAAAGTTTTGAGCTATTAGAGATATGATAGCTATTATTATTATCAAATATATGATACAATGAATTAATGCTCTATGGCAAGAAATACAATGGATATATAGTAAATAAAAGCCTTAATATCACATTTCATTTTATTATCGGTAACTAATTTAAACACGCACTTGTTCTAACCGCAAGCTAACACGAGTAGTACAAATAGCATGTTAAAATCAAAATAGCGGTCGGTGTTATAGTATTAATTATTACACAATTTGTCAGTATCTCCACCTATCTATAGTAACTAATGAAATGTCATTTCATACACCAGACGTATTACCTATTTGTTTTATTTGATAGGAAATTGTACTTACTACTGCTTATTCGTAGTTGAGATCTAAAGATAATACTACCTATCAGCTCAAAACATTCCGTAATGGCAACGGTACAAGATAAATAATATCCGGTGAAATCAAATAAGAAAAGTGTTCATAATGGATAATTCTGTTGGCTACTATAACTGCCAAATAAACATATGTTATTTAAATGTGTCGAATAAGCATATCCTGTTGTTTCGAAACATGACCAAATTATTTTTTAAATCCGGAGATTTACGGTATATAGTAGGACTCACTTAAATATAGACTTGTTTTTTTGCCCTCGAGCAAATTGTTGTTAAATTACTGGATAATCAATTTGTGAGATTAATTTCGTCAAGTTTTTCATTATTCGGTGGCGAGTATAAACCTATAAACCTATATGGTTTATAGGTTTCTATTCAGAAATCTCATCATGACATTAAATATAAGTACATTGATATTGACATTGATACATAACACATAACACACGTGGATTTTCTGTTCATTTATTATTCCCGAGCTCGCAGTTTTTACATAGCTTTAAATGTGCTTCCTATGTAATTGTATTTTCTCCGAAACTTCTGGCTTCTTCGTGAGCAATTCTGATAGAAAAATTTAAAACATTTATAGAAAATATATAATATGTTAATTAATTTATTTGATTTGAATAAATATCCAAAAGTTGAGAGCCCAATTAGAGGACATGGAAAAATAAATAGTAGATACCGGTGAATAATAATGTTTTGCCAACGAAATTAGTGGCATTACAATCCAAATCGCAACATTTATGGGTAAAAAAGACGAGAGCAGATAATAAATAGTACAGATAAAACAACACAAAGCTACTTTTTTTACACACTACATATATGAGTTTAAATGTGTATACACGTATACAGCCATATAATAATAAGATATAACTAAATATAATTCAACAAATTTGCACAATCTTCATTCATGGGCTTGTCGGTCCTTTTATTTTACCTCGTCGGCTTGGTGCAGCTTAATACCTACAATTTTGGGCGAAAATCATCCAGCATAACTTGAGGATACACCATTAGAGATACGCCAAGCCACGTGGTACACGCACGATGGTGTTCCTTGCTCACAGCACAATAACAGTTAGGCAATAACTTAATTTAAAATAGCCCAATCATTGGATAGGTCGCGGTAATGAGGCACCTCACCTATTCCTTGGCTGCACACTCGCCCGGCCTAACACCTGGATTTCTATTTTTGGGGACATATGAAAAGTATTGTTTATGCCACTTCAGTGTTGTGGAGTTACAAGAAAGAATATTTGTGGCAGCTGATGAGATTCGCAACAATCCCAAAATTTGTGCACGGGTACGGCAACATTTTGGCAGGCGTATTAGAGTGTTCCGGAAGCAATATATATATGGATATTTATAATTATCTTCAAAACAATGATTATCAATCTCCTAAATCTAAAAATGTATCAGTTTCCCAGTGTATATTGCCAACAACTATAAGCACATCATATCGTTTAGGGGTAACTAGAGTGAATACACCTTTTGATGATTTAATTGTAATAGTATACTATCAGTGATGTTTGGAGGTGCCTCAGGAGCATTTAAATGTTTTGAGACAAATCAAAATGTCCCCTCTGTACAATTAGCTTTGCAACTTCTTTGGATTAAGTACGGATCCATTTAATATTTTCTCTTATAGTTGTCACATTTATCTTGAAAAAAACATTTAGTTTCCTTTATGATAGCAGTCACACGTAGTACCTTGGTAGTTATTTTGTAATTTATATTATCTTCGGATAAATCGTTTTTTGTTGTCGTCGTAGAATAAATGCCGAATTTCCAATATTCGATATAGCAGATTCAACACAAAAACTTACACACGTCATCAGTGACAAAAGAAGACAGTGGCAAACAGTGCCGAGATAGCCAGAATATGAATAAGGCGGGCACAGTATAGTTGGCTAAGCCGTCCGAAAATTTATGAGGTTTCTTCGTGTCTTCGACACACCTGGCAGTAATACCTATATTTTGTATATTATATATTATATTAATTGTAGCTGATATTTCATTTAGTAGATACACTACGATTTATAAATTATTGTTTTGTTTATATTTAAACTGTTTACTAATCTTGTAAATGTCCCTATATTGCGATTGATCAGAAAAGACACTGCATTTGAATTTTTATTTATATGAAAATGCCGGAGCAGTTTAGTAGCCATTGCAAGCAAATTTGAGAGAATATTTTGAGGAAAAACGTGAAAATAATGGGCCGCTATCACCTTTGAGTGCTGTTAGAGCGATAACGACATATTACTATTTAAAATATTTAGTTTGTTCATTTTTCTTCTTTGTAGGACATGTAGTAAACATGTCTATGGTTAGCAAGATTTTACAAGAAAAATAACGAACTGATCCACCACCGGTCGTCTCCACCAAAAAAAACGTAATACTTCTTATATTGAGAGGGTCACCAATACTGTCACACTTCATATTAGTCAAATTTGGAATGTTATTTATGACATGTACAAGATAAGTAAGTACATATATTACAAATTACAAATTTATAACTATCAAGTATTATGCTCTTATTTTATATAATTGGTATCCTATTATTATAAAATAAATAAATAATAAATTTTATTTGATCAAGTTCTCCCTCATCGGTATAGGATAAAAATAAAATTAGGAATTTCCCACCACGTCGACGTTTCGCTTTATTTCAAAAGCTTCTTCAGGACTTTTGAAATAAAGCGAAACTTCCACGTATTGGAAAATCCCTTATTTTATTTATCCTATACCGACGAGGAAAAACTTGATTATGCCTCTTAATAATTTGTTGTTTGCTGCATAAATGCAGGAAACTTGTTGTGTTACAGGAGAACACATCTTTACTACAGGAGATCACTCTTTTATGTCTATTGGACAACTTAAGCAAAAGGAATTGTTGCTGCATATCATAGTACAGCTTATTAAAAGAAATTGGTGTTAAAGTCGCGATTTTGTAGAGTGAGAGGCTAATAGATACATTTATTTTATTTAACTATAAATAATTAAAAAGCAACATAAAATCAAATGAAAATAAAAATAGTTTCAGGGACAAGCTATTATTATAGTGATGATTATAATATAAGTTTTGTGTAACAAAATTTTCTTAAAAGCCTGTGCTATGGTTATGAAATTAAATATGAATTTTTATTGTTAAAGTCTCATTATTTTCATTGCAAAGCCACATCAGGCTTATAAGGAAATTTTAGGATAAAAAAACTTATATTATAATCGTCACTATAATAATAGCTAGTGCCTCAAAAATAATTTGAATATGAGATCTTATGTAACTTTCTAACTATTTATCTATTTGCCTCTCACTCACAAAATCCCAACCTTAAATGGATAAAGATGATTCCAGACGAAGTCTCATGGAACTTATTAATGTGGCTTTAAAACGAAATAAATTTTTGAGATACCTACTACATACCAATAGAACGAAGCTTTATATCAGTTTATTTTCTTTTTTTAAATGGTATTAGACTTAATACTGAAAATAAATATCAAAATACAAATATTTTTTTTAGGAAAACACATATACATACAGCAATAATTATTATAGATATGTTGATCATTTTATACATAGGTTGTAACAATTTTTAAAATATAATTATCGCACTATTGCATAATTTTAGTGATACACAAATATAACAAATATACTAATATACTCCATAGTTGATGATATGGCTACCTATGTTATATGCCAAAGCTCTGTATTATTAAGCAACGTTGTATTTATATGTCTTAGAGTTTGACTTACTTTCTGAAAATTGTTAAATTGTTTATTGATACAACTCTAATTGACGTTTATACGCGTAAACCTGATTACATCAAATTCATCTAAATGGAGCAAACTCCATGTTGAATACAGGAAGTGGCTTTATTATCCAATATTCCATAATGTGACTACGTTACATAATGGCAACCAATTTCAAGAAAATGGTACGTTCAGTAAATAAAACTTTTTCTTAACTGTTATGTCTAGGGTGCATTAAGAATACTAGGAGTAATAGTTTACAGCAAGTCACGATTTTCAGCTGTATCAAATTAGAAAATAAAAATAACCATAATTCAAATATGTCTTGTAATAACCGACAAATAAAATCAGATATCGACTGACCCATTTTAGAAATTATAGCCAGCTGTATAAATTCGGACAAAAAATACCGACTAGAATGACTAATGGTAATATCCGAAGAAATATTGGTAATTTTATACAATTCATAATTATTGTTCCCATAATTGAAAATTACTATTATTAATTTAATTGGTACCATTGGATACATTTTAATATCCTATAACTCTTTCAGTTACGATATTGGCTCTCTGTTGGCATTGTCTGTAATATATCATGTTTAATTTCCACACTAATTCTCACATTACTTGTGTAGAGTACCTAAGTATTATTAGCTATTAATTTATTTTAATAATACATATTATTTACTACTACAATTCATATTTAATAAATTTCTGTACCAATAAGGAACTTGTATAAAATTTTAAATATGGAAATAATACTAAAAATACTGAATAACGTTATAATAAAACGTGCGGCAAGCCGCACAATAACGTTTGCCGATTGTCCACCCGGAGAAAGTAAATAGGCCTATCCCATACACTATCATGCCATAATTTTTTTTGGCGTAGAATTAGCTAAAACCTGGTAGGTTTTGTTAAGCATGTCACTGGGAATATGAAATCGTATTTTACATTTTTTCGTGGTCTGGAACTTTTTAAATGAAAAAAAGTGAAAACTATATTTGAAATATAATTTTTAATTTTCTTATTTCCACCGTCCTATCTTTAAAACTACTGAAGCTACCGGAGTATTTTTTTAAATTGAAAAAACTGCAGTTGTAGTTTTTCACACTGTAGTTTTTAACAGTACCGAAATTTTCACATAATGCGTATTTTAATTTTTCTATAAATCAGGTTAACGAACTATTAAAACTTTATGTATTACAATTTCAAGCAGTCCACAAACTTTTTCATTTTTAAAAATATTATAGCGAATCTCAGAAACCCACCAAATCATTACAAAAGATTTCCATAACTTTTTCCTACTGTCTATCGTTGGTTGCCAATTTTTTTATGGCGCGTTAAAATTATGCATATGACTTGTAAAATTAAATACACCACTACAGGTAGGTACATGTTGCTTTTAAATTGCTATAAAAATTTTAAGTGAAGAATTTTCAACAAAAATGAAGGGATTGTCACATGTTTTTCAAAACCTCTAAGTTACCGCCCCCTAAAGTGGGGTAAAAAATTATGTTCATTTATTTTCTCCACTATAGAAGAATTTAGAAGAGTAAAAGTTGGCGAACAACTTGTAATAAAATGACAGTTTGTAACCCAGAGACATTGTTACAATGGGGTTAAAAAAATAATCCCTATAATATTTTCATCAGAACTTATTAACGCGCCGATATTTCGTTATTTAAAAATTTGATACGTAAATTTGATATGATTCAATCTGAAACTTTTTTGTATATTGAATTTTTTCTCAAAATTTATAGTTTAGTCACAAAAATAAAGATTATTAGGTACCTACATCTATTTTCAAAAAAAGTCATTTAAGGGTAACATTCGGTGAAGTAGGCTGTTGTTAAATAAAGTAATTATGACAAGTTAGTATTGCCATTGTTCTTGTTTTCTCTAATCTCTAGTTATATCGTTACAATACATATAGTTTACCATTTTAACAATCTGTATTTATTTTAAACGACGAAAAATAAAAAATTAAATAATTTTAATTAATGTTTTAAAAAAAAAGGACGGCATGCGGTCTCCGTATCCACTGCGCTCATATCGTGATATATGACGTTACGATTATTCTCGCGCTTCTGGTTCTGTTTGAAAATAGTTCGGTCGAGCCAAGAACTTTATAGTATATTAGTAAGTATCAAGAGCTGTAAGGGTAATTTATTGTTCGACAATGTTTTTATGAGAGTGGTATAATCCTTAACGTTCGTAATGTTTAGACTATTTTTTGCAGAATCGCAATAAATGAAAACGAAGATATACATAGGTACGTATTTATTTTTTTATGTAATGTCAAAAAGGACGGTAAATAGAAATATAACTGAAACCGAATAAAAATGTCAATTTTGACAATAATTATATTTAATTACCGTTCTGGACCGGTAAGTGTTACCGGTTAATTATCGAGTAAAGAAAAATGGTGGAGGGCCAAGAAAGAAGACGCCATTAAGAGAATTGAATTAAAGATAATTCTAGAGCAGCAACTCTTTGGCTTTGGTTCCAGCGTTGCGAGGCCAACCCTAAGAATTGCTTCAAACAATTCCATTGACACAACAACAATACTTAAGCCATTTGGAATCCACGTTAGAATTTAGATATGGCGACCAACATCTTGTCCAAGTATATCAAGCTACACTTAAGTCATGCTCATAGAAGACTGGTGAAACACCTCAAGAATTTGAAGCTGCTGTGAAGTGCCTGGTTCACCTGGCGTACCCTGATGTACCTGTAGCAATAGTTAGCAATTTATCAACATCCATTACGGGATCATATACGGGACCAGGAGATGAGACGAGCCAAGTTATCTTGTCGTAAGAAAAGTAGTCAGGCTTTGGAGCATGCACTCGAAGTTGAGGCTGTTTCAAGGATATGACACAAGAAAACCAGATTGACACACGCTGTGACTATGAAAGACACACAGACAGACACAATAATGCATACTCTGATGTTAAATATGGAAAAAACATATGTCAGATTTAGAAAAGGTGATTCGCAGTTTATATATAGCTTAACTAAAGGAAACCTGCACTTCGGGAACCGTGCTGGTGAAAGATGCGATGGCCCCAGACAATTCAAGGTTTTCCAACTTCGAGGAGTCGAGGGTGGTCTGCTGTCGGAAGGATATCTGAATAAAAAGAAATGTGTGTTTACGATCGACACTGGTGCTAGGTCATCAAGAGTACGGACAGGATTCTTTGCGAGTGTGGAAATTAATAAAGTACAAAATGGAATTGTATAACGAACAGTTACGGGGGACAAATCAGCGGTTCATAGGAAAGCTACTAACATCAATATACAGATAGGTTGCTCGCGCTTTAACCATAAGACTATCGTAGATGATATTAGCGATGACATAATTTTCAGACTGGCCATTTATGATTTTATATTTGACGTGGGCAAAAGATTACTAAAAATTGGAAATGAGCAAATTCTATTGCAGCACGAGCTGAAGTAGTTCGAAAAACACGTATACTAACTACGAGGATAGCCAAGATAGAAGTTCCGGATGATTGGACCAAGAAGACTTTGAGATAAGAATATTGGACAGGACAAGGAAATTGGACATATATTAAAAGAGAAAGAAGGAGGAACCCGACTCGAGCGGAGGGACTTTTCAACTGATGGAGTGGTACTGAAGGCTTTATGGGCATGGATATCAAGTTTCCATGCGACTAGTGATTTCCAAGTGTCGGATACCGAAAGGAATTATAAGATTCTGACTAAAATACGAGAGTAATTTTACTGTGTAAACAACCGCCAAGATGTGAAAGTTTGGTACCGCAAATGCGAAGTTTGTGCGGCAAGTAAGATACCACAAAAAAGTAGTAGGGTCCAACGAAACAGTACAACGCCGGAGTTTCTATTGAGAGGATCATAATCGACACAACTGGTCAATTCCCAGAGACGTTTGATTGAAATCAATACATCTTGGTTGCCATGGACTATTTTAGTAAGTGGCTGGAGGCCTACGCTGTTCCAAATTAGGAGGCGGTCACTATTGCTCAAGTTTTGGTAGAAAATCTGGTATGTCGATTTGGTGTACCCCTAGAGTTACATTTGGATAAAGGCAGAAATTGTGAATCAGGGGTCTAACAGCAACTAAGCCAATTATTGGATATACACAAGACACGGACAGCCGTCATCCTCTATCCGAAAACAGGGTGCAAACAAGTAACAATAATATATGTTCATTTCCACTCACTTTTTTTCAAATTAATTTTCTAAATTTTTACACTTTTGATTAGTTATCTCACTTAGCTAATTAATTATAAAATACGTTGTAATACAAATAAATATGTAAGATCATTTGATTAGCAGAGAAAATATAAGCGTGCATTTCGTAAGTAATCATTTATTCTTAAAATGGCGCCTCTTATCACGACTTCTTGCCCTAAATTCCATTTGATCTTTACTGACTTTATGTCAATTTATGGGGTAATAAATAATTCAACATTATGTAGATTATGGATATTATGTCAAATAAATGATAATTTAAAATTTAAATTTATTTGTACAATCGAATTATACATTATATTGGTATGCAAAACTTTCCCCAATAGAATTTTTAAAATTTTATCATATAAAAGATTTTAATATTTATCTGCTACAACAATACAAGCAGATGCCAAGTAGATATGATTAGCGCATATTTTATAATTATTCATTTCCATAGAAACATTTTATAGCAATTGAGATATACAATCGAAGAGCAATTACTTTAAAAATTTTGTAACAATAATGAGGTACGTAATAAGAAATTTCTCTTTTTTATTTTATATATCTACTTTAATATTTCTGGCCTCGTGCAGAGATTATTGCTCACATCGGCGTTATATAGGTTAAAATAATTATAGATGTGGTATGAAAGAAGGCAATTCAGATTTTAATAATTTATTATTGTAAGTGCCACAGGCGGTGTCGTAGGATGCTCGCTGAATTGTGGTTTGGATCAAATTCGACCGGATATTTACAAAGCTCTCTATATAGCAATACTGTTCAAACCGTTATTGAATGGGTAATAATAATTAGGAGGTATTGAAAGGAAGGCGACATATTTACACTGAAAGTAAGCACTATATCTGCTTTTCATAAATACTAAAAACAAATACGGGTAAGTGCAGAACCTAGACCTAGCAAAAGGAATACCTATATCCGCGTGGAAATTGAACAAAGAAGCTACTGCAGGCAACATTGACGGCAATGTTATTTCGGAATAATTATTCCACATTCTACTTATAAATTACTCCGAAACAACATTGTCTGCAGATTCTTCATTGTCGACATTCCAGGCTATGCCGATACATTTGGTCTTCTATAGTACCAACTAATTTTATTCTAACATATTCAGTGACATGGAAAAACAACACAAGCAGGATTCCCCGCAGTCTAAACATTCCCTTCCTTGTCACCTTTCTTAAGTATATTTAATGTAGAGGTGGTAAAATTATAATACGGCTATTAAAATATACATAATTTAACGCTTATACGTATTTTAATGTTATGTATATGGTATTAAATTCATCATACGTGTGGTGTTTAAAACACTGTGAGAATGAAGTAATGGTTGAAGCTCAACCACCCGTTTTACTCAACTTTTTTATACTTTACCATACCACTTACTATGATTTTTTTAAATTTTGAATAGATATTTGTGCAATTAAGGGGTCTAATGCATAAACAGTTCATGTCCATATAGATAAAATGTTGAGGGAAGATAAAAACGTTTGACAAGCATTATACATTATATATTAGCGTTATATATTTACGTTTTATTTTATATTGTTTCTCTTAGAGTATTTCATCCTACGCCTATTTATCTACTACGTCGTCAGAAATAATGATTGGAGGTCGATTTTCGAGAAGTTTATTCACCACCATATTGTATTGGATATAATGATAGATTTAGGTGTAAATAACAATAACAAGTTATAGTGCATACGCACAGTTTTGGCGGCAAGACATATTTCAATATGTACAAATTTTTTTGTTATTTTTCAGATTTTTCGATAGTTTTTCAAATATTGTCGTTAAAAAATAATTAATATTGACTAGACATTTTTTATTTTATTATCATATAAGCATTGATGTGCATATAGAGTAATTTCAATCATAAATAGCAATAAATTTACTAATGCTTTAATAATAATGGTTTTTCGGAAAAAAAATACACTCGCGGGTTTTCATGGTCGTCGATTACGAATATCAAATTAAAATTGGAAAATTCAAAATGACTTACAGGAAATGGCGCGAAATTTAAATAAAAACGTAATATTTTCGCGTTCTTTTCAATTACGCAAAAAACGTAAAAAAACACCACTTCCACACACACACACATATATATATATATATATATATATATATATATATATATATATATATATATATATATATATATATATATATATATATATATATATATATATATATATATATATATATATATATATATATATATATATATATATATATATATATATATATATATATATACATATATATATATATATATATATATATATATATATATATATATATATATATATATATATATATATATATATATATATATATATATATATATATATATATATATATATATATATATATATATATATATATATATATATATATATATATATATATATGATTATATTACTTGACGATTCGGTCCATTTTTTGGGCCTTTTCAAAAGAGTTATTATATATATATATATATATATATATATATATATATATATATATATATATATATATATATATATATATATATATATATATATATATATTAATATTTTTAGGGCAACCTATTAAATATACACCAAATCATAAAATAATAAGGCCACTGCACGCAAGTCATGGATGTCATTTTTGATAAATGTTCAGTTCAATCGGTAGGTTGTATTAGATTAGTCTAAGTTAAAGTATTATGATGATGGATCCATATTAGGATACATAGATTCGCCAACATGAGTCCATCATCATATCTCAGTTTCCAACACGTACAGTCGTACATTAGGTAGATATTATTATAGTTCCCATGACATATCAAATTAACTGTTATAGGGGATTATCAATAACTTCTATGTAAAAACAAAAATAGTTCTGTCGTGTTAAAATTATTTCTGTCTGGGCTACTTCGTGAGATTTCTGAAAACGATAATACAACTTCCTAGATACGTGGTGCCTGTAAGATATGCGGTTCTAGGTAAGAAGCCTATTCCTGTTTCGCTCCCATATAAATAATTTCGTAGGATATATAAATGCTATATGCGGGCATCGGACAAAGTACACATACATAATGGTACCAAGCGAATTGAATTACATGTAGATATATTTTAATTAGATATTCAAAGTTCATGAAACATGAGTATTTAATTATATTTCAGTCGGATTACCATAGAAAAGATAATTAGGTACTCACCTTAACTTATAAGTGACTGGTTTAGCTGGGACACTACAATATCTGAAAGAAACAGAATCATAAAATGTATTTACTTAAATGACATATATATATATATATATATATATATACATATATATATATATATATATATATATATATATATATATATATATATATATATATATATATATATATATATATATATATATATATATATATATATATATATATATATATATATATATATATATATATATATGATTATATTACTTGACGATTCGGTCCATTTTTTGGGCCTTTTCAAAAGAGTTATTATATATATATATATATATATATATATATATATATATATATATATATATATATATTAATATTTTTAGGGCAACCTATTAAATATACACCAAATCATAAAATAATAAGGCCACTGCACGCAAGTCATGGATGTCATTTTTGATAAATGTTCAGTTCAATCGGTAGGTTGTATTAGATTAGTCTAAGTTAAAGTATTATGATGATGGATCCATATTAGGATACATAGATTCGCCAACATGAGTCCATCATCATATCTCAGTTTCCAACACGTACAGTCGTACATTAGGTAGATATTATTATAGTTCCCATGACATATCAAATTAACTGTTATAGGGGATTATCAATAACTTCTATGTAAAAACAAAAATAGTTCTGTCGTGTTAAAATTATTTCTGTCTGGGCTACTTCGTGAGATTTCTGAAAACGATAATACAACTTCCTAGATACGTGGTGCCTGTAAGATATGCGGTTCTAGGTAAGAAGCCTATTCCTGTTTCGCTCCCATATAAATAATTTCGTAGGATATATAAATGCTATATGCGGGCATCGGACAAAGTACACATACATAATGGTACCAAGCGAATTGAATTACATGTAGATATATTTTAATTAGATATTCAAAGTTCATGAAACATGAGTATTTAATTATATTTCAGTCGGATTACCATAGAAAAGATAATTAGGTACTCACCTTAACTTATAAGTGACTGGTTTAGCTGGGACACTACAATATCTGAAAGAAACAGAATCATAAAATGTATTTACTTAATTCATTATATTATTTATTGTGTTGTATATATAAAGAGTTTGATAATGAAAATATAGGGTATCGATGCGTTAAAAAAATATTTCTTTCCTTAACATTAAAAATATGCACTATTTGGTTATAGCAATATTATTAGTAGATACAGAATGAATATTGCAAATTCGCGTTTTCACTGATAATGTTAAAAATACAGCAATTATTCATATTTGAAAAGAAACGTCCTCCTCAAGCAATGACGAGTGCAATTGTATGCATCCGGGAGTTTTAAGTATTCTGCAATGTTTTGGCAATTTTTTACAAAACTGTTGCTGCCAACTGGTTACATCATATATATATATATATATATATATATATATATATATATATATATATATATATATATATATATATATATATATATATATATATATATATATATGTATATATATATATATATATATATATATATATATATATATATATATATATATATATATATATATATATATATATATATATATATATATATATATATATATATATATATATATATATATACATATATATATATATATATATATATATATATATATATATATATATATATATATATATATATATATATATATATATATATATACCGGGTGCCTACGATTACTAGCCAGTCTATAACTTCCTTGTAAAAAAATACATCGATTTAAAATTTTGGGACGTTGGTTGAATATGGTTGACAACGGTGCATAGTTTGATTATATCAAGATCTGGTTCCGGTTTAACCGGAAACAGTATAAACTTTGTTATTTTTATTGGATCATCCTATATATTATTAGATATTTAGATTGCCCAGAAAATTCTAGGTCCAAAACATGTAGCATAACCTATATCTATATTTGACAGTTGTCCAGAAAATGGCGGTTGAAAATGTTATATCAACGATAAATTACTCCATTTTCACATAAAACAAATGAATGTGGGAACAAATCTGTTACGGTTATTTAAGTTTTTTGGGGAGTTACATTTGATAAAGTAAAATTTTATTTCCGGTTGTACCGGAAGTACTACGAAAAGTGATTTTCAGGCTCAAATTACCTCGATATTTTTAATGGAACACCCTGTATTGAACATAAAATTTACATTCTACTTACCTTTCTGGATATTTTTTGTTTCTGCTGTCTCCTGCCTAAACCTAACAGTTTATGACGTATCGGCGACTGAATATTCACTTGCACGTCACAAAGGCTAAACAATAAAAAAATGATGTTTAAAGAGAACTTTGATTCAGGAGGGCTGTGTAAAACAAAAGAACTATTTACCGATTTTCATATTGATTTTGACAGTAGTTGTATTATTTAAAAGTTTCTCTGGACAGTTGTCATTTAATTTTTGCGTTTTATTATTGATTTACCTTTTAGTAAGTGTTTGTGTTATCTAGTTGTTATAAAATGGCTGTGTTTAGGCGTGAGATCTCCAGACCTTACACCATTGGATTTTTTTTTACTGGACCCATATCAAGGAAAAGTTAGACCTTAGAAATAGAATTACGCAAGTGATACTCTCTATTACTCCAATTCAAATGAAAAACTTTCTCCGGGAATTTAAAGAAAAAATTAATTCTTGACGAGAAGTCAACGGTATACATTTTAAACCTAAATTATGGTTAAAATAAATTATACCTACCTATTACTTTTAATGATTCACTTTTGATACTTACTTTATTTTTCTGCTTTGAGCAGATTTGTGACATATTTATAGTGCAGGTGAACATTAAGTCGCCGAACTCATAAACTATTAGGTTTAGGTAAGGGACAGAACAAACAAAAAATGTCCAGAAAGGTTAGTAGAATGTAAATATAATGTTTAATACAGGGTGTTCCATTAAAAATATCGAAGTAATTTGAGCCTGAAAATCACTTTTCGTAGTACTTCCGGTAAATCCGGAAATGAAATTTTTATGACTTTATCAAAATTTTACTCCCCAAAAAACTTAAAAACAGATTTGTTCCTATATTCATTTGTTTTATGTGAAATTGAATAAATTTATCATTGATATAACATTTTCAACCGCCATTTTCTTGAAAACTGGCAAAGATAGGTATAGGGTATGCTACATGTTGTGGTTCTAGAATTTTCTGGGAAATCTAAATTTCTAATAATATATAGGGTATTCCATTAAAAATAATAAAGTGTATACTGTTTCCGGTTAAACCGGAAATGACAATAAGATCTTGAAGCAATCAAACTGTGCACCGTTGTCAACCATACAACTTCCCACAGTTTTAAATCGATATATTTTTTTACAAGGAAGTTATAGGCTGGCTAGTAATATCGTAGGCACCCGGTATATATATATATATATATATATATATATATATATATATATATATATATATATATATATATATATATATATATATATATATATATATATATATATATATATATATATATATATATATATATATATATATATATATATATATTATATATATATATATATATATATATATATATATATATATATATATATATATATATATATATATATATATATATATTAGCTTTGAAATTCTTTGCTATTCATATTTATTTTGTGAAAAGTAATCTTGGGTTTGTAGCATTTCATTACATAGAAATAAGCAACTTATATAGTATATATAAGTTGATATATATACTATATATCCAGATATAGTACTGGTAAGTGTGTTTTCTTTCTTATTCGTCTAGTTGCTTATTTCTATGTAATGAAATGCTACAAACCCAAGATTACTTTTCACAAAATATATATATATATATATATATATATATATATATATATATATATATATATATATATATATATATATATATATATATATATATATATATATATATATATATATATATATATATATATATATATATATATTGCGAATTGTGCTACAAATAAGTGACAGTGAAAAATACCAATGTGAGTGTAACTATATGTGCAAATAATAACATATATGGCGCAAATTGGTGAGTTAATTTGTTATAAATTTTATTAACAGTTTTATCTATACTAATAATAAGTAACCTAACCACGTTCTATCCTGGCAAGGGACGCTCTTACCTCCCCGTGAACCTTACTGGGCAATAGCAATTTAATTTCTTTCTTTAATATTAAATATTAAATTGTTATTGGCTAAATTGAGCACTAAGTGCATGCAAATTTTTTTCAATATATTTTAAATGCATTCAAAACTAAATAATTTTAACTAATAAGTTTTGCACATATATGAATATGACATAATAAGACATCTTTTGAAGTAACTTCACCTTGGTTATGCCTAGTGATACGCCACTCAGCAGAAAAGCCAGTAAATCGCCGGCTTGTGCATGCAGATGTCTTCTAAGTGAGTGAGAAGGGAAATGGGATTTATATTAGTTGAAGAGAGATAGCGACCGATATGGACGCCGCGGACTGGAGACCCTTCTTCTATTCACAACAAATTGTGGCGGTATACAATTTTACAGTAAGTATCCTTTTGTATTGCATAGTGATGTGATTTACCGCTTCTGCAGTAATTGGTACGGGTTTTCTTTGTAATATGCCGCACAATTTTTTGCTCTAGTTTATATATCAAACGAAAACACTATAGTAGCTTTTGCCTAAAATAATGAGTCATTGTTTGAAAATAACTAAAATTTGTATAAGAAATATCTTACCTTCTAAAAAATACCCTAGCATTTAACTTTCATTAGTTCCTAGTGCGTGTTTTGTCATCTTTCAATTACAAAATATTTTATATACGTTCTCGTATTTACCTTGTAATTTGAAAAGTAAGCTCGAAGAATTTAAAATGTCTTTAGAAGAATTTTCTAAATTGTTTTCAGTAACAAGGCTCATTTTTATATTTAATCTATAAGTTAAACTCTATTGCATTAGACTCACAAATACGAAACATGTCAACTGTTGTTAAATAAACAAAGCCGTGCCAGGTTGCTATAGAGATTACGGAAATGCAACACAAGTACTTATTATAATTTTTTTAATTTTTAACGTTGTAATACGTTTATATCTACGAGTATTTACTTATAATAACTAACACAAAATGCGAAAAAATAGTATAAGCAAACCTCCTGAGAAAATCAGTTTTAGTAAGCTCATATAGATTGTTATGTTCGGTTAGTAAAACTTTGCTTTTCTTAACTTTTTTAATATACTATTTAATCACAAAGCAATAAAACTAGGCATCTATATAGTTGTAGGACAACATGAGAACAATAACTATTATTGTCTAAAAAAAATTACTGTTTACAGACTATTTACTTTCAAAGATAAATCCAAGGACTTTTGCATCTAATTTAGCTTCGATTAATTAATGAATTACTTTGGTTACCTTTAGAATACTGTGAATAAGATGACAGTTACCGTTTTAACGTTTATATGTTAATTTTCTGCGATACTATGTAATTGTCAAATAATATAGGTAGTGTCTCATATTCTGCCAAATAATCAGACCACTGCATTCACAGTTTCACAAAGGCACCACAAAATAAATATTGACTAAAGTGAACAATCATCTATTTAACATATGCCATAAGATATTAGTAACCGTGGTATTTTTACTCGTAACCTACATAGTTAGCCTCATAATTAAAATAATGATAGTGTGATATTTTCTATATAAAAATCACGTTTTGTAATCACATGGTAGGCGCGTTCGTCTATTGTTAAAGAGTATAATAGCATCATCTGAAGAACTTGCTCAGAATTCATCTCACAGCGATCGTCCGCTGAAGTACCTAGTTTACCTTGGGTAGAGATTTCTTTCTGCTGCATAATCTCAAGCAGAATTTCCCAGTTTTCTAAAATAACCGATAAAATTTGGGATTATATATCATGTAGGTATATTTTAAATATTACGTAACTGGCGCGCATAATGATTAAGCAATGTTTCGTTGTCTCATGCTAGTTACATAAATTTAGAGTATCTAATATACCTACTGATTTTTAAGTCATATTATTGTTATTAAAAGTGGTTTGCTGTAACTCTAATATAATAGCTAATAATAAATAATAATAAGAATAATATTCCCTATATATATATATATATATATATATATATATATATATATATATATATATATATATATATATATATATATATATATATATATATATATATATATATATATATATATATATATATATATATATATATATATATATATATATATATATATATATATATAATATATTGTAACGATTATGGCCTACAAATGCGCCACCACTGGATATCTAAAAATAGGCTCGAAGGCAGCGCACTTATAAATATAAAATCATTAAAAAAAAATATAAATCATTATAAATATACCCAAGTAGTGTAAGAATAGAAATAAATAATATACATAGTTTTATTATAAATTAGGGCTTAGTTATAATAAATAAATAGTTTTTAAGTTGAGTGAGTGAAATTAATTATCCCATATAATATCGAGCCCCGGTAAAAACGTAACAATATATATATATATATATATATATATATATATATATATATATATATAATATATATATATATATATATATATAAATATATATATATATATATATATATATATATATATATATATATATATATATATATATATATATATATATATATATATATATATATATATATATATATATATATATATTAATAGACCATGTACATTGAATAGGTCTTCGGCGCGATCGGTCGTCCGTATATGGAAGACCGATCGGATCTAACAAATTTTCAGAAGGACGACCTATGTCGTTTTTTTGGACATTTTGTGTATTTTAGTTCCACACTTTGCCGTAGCGGCGAGCGCTGCTATCGTGGCGCGTATATTATCAGGTGGGTATTCTACACCCATTTTACAGTGGATCAGTCATCCTCTGTATATTCAATTTCTGATATGAGCTGTATCAGTCCTCCGTAACACCGACAACACTGTATGTATTGTGTTAGACCATTTAGCAAGTTATTTAATGTGTTGGCGAGAGCTGTTAAGCTAAAGACAATTTCGGCCAGAAGCGCGGAAACATGGACATATTTAAGTGGCTGGAATAAATAGTATTTATTCCTATTGGTACAGAAACAGACTAAAAACGTAATAACCTCTTTATAGAAATAAACAATTTATAATACGAACCAATGACGAGCGATGGTGATGGTGAAAAAAGATATGTTAAAAATTTGCGAAAAAAAGACCCTTTTAAAACTTCAAAAGCAATTTGCAAAGTAATAGTTGCCCTTAGCGACCTCTAATTGAGCTTGTTTTTTTTTGCAAATCTGATAACGAACAACTTTGGTAATGTATTTCGTAGATAGATAAGTAGCTATTATTTCTTAGCTTTAATATATGTATAATTAAGTATATGAGTAAGTATAATATTATCATATTCCGATTAAGATTTAAAAAATTATTGAAGAAGATATTAATGAAAAACCGCACATTTTAACAGAGCGAATTATTTTTTTACACACTCATTAGTAATAGTCTGACAATCTACGAAAACTTATGTACACTTAATTTTTTATATTTGAAAATAGTTTGAGACTAATGAAAATTAATGAATCTGTAATTAATACTCAGCCACAATGTATATAACATGAAAGCATCACAACTGAGAAAAATGTAAAAAACTCTTTAAGACATTAAGTGTCTCCCAAAAAAAATATATTTTTTTAATGAATGTATTGCAAAATGTTTAATAATAGAAAAAATATAATAAAAAATTAAATAAAATATAAATAAATTCAAAATCTCAAGCATGCCGGTTAAAATTAAACGCTTCTTGTATTGTTTCAACCACAAACCATAGATCCCTAAAATATCTTACAGCATACATATATACCTTAAAAATCATGCTATAAAAAAGAAATAATATCTGCTGAGAATATGGGACAACTTGAAACATTCAAATTATATGAAAACGTTCAAACGAGTACTGTATAATTATCAAAAGTATTTCATGGAGTATGAGTACTGTTCCAAGCTTCAAGCTTTAAATAATAATGAAAACCTTATTTAATATCATGGGTTACAATTATTAGTGGCGATATGTTACCCGTGACTTCATCTGTGCGAATTTAATGCGCGTTCTGAGCCCGCGCGATGGCAGCCTTTATGATATTAAGCCGTGGAAGGGGGAAGCTTTCGGTGCGGCGACGGCGGCGGCATGCGCGTGGGGCGCTCGGTACTGGATACTGTCACATTAGTTTATTTTATTATTACTTAAAGATTATTACTCGAACCAAGTAGAAATACTCGGGAGATTCACGTTAATAATTAATTATTTATTATATTGTATATTATTATTATGTTTATATTGAATATTTAAGTTTGTTGTAAATATTTATTTTATTGTACATATTCAATAAATCTTTCTAATCTAAATCTTCCCTATCTACAACGGATTTTTTTCGCAATTTCATGGATTTTATTTTTTTCCGCCGAACCCTAATTCTTTTTCTAAAATAAAAGTAGCGTAATTACTCCTTATAGCATCAGGCTATCTGCCAGTGAAAGTCCCGTCAAAATCGGTACAGCCGTTTCGGAGATCGGATTTTATTCACAATTTCAAGGATTTTATTTTTTTTGACAGGATTTCATTTAATTTTTTTACAAACAAAATTATAAAAATTGGTTTTTGTTATAAATACCGTACTTTTGTTATTATGACATTACAGACACTCCAATTTTATTTATTTGTATAGATTTTATTTAGAATATCATGGTTTTAATTTTTTACGCGGAACCCTAATTATTTTTCTAAAATAAAAGTAGTCTAAGTTACTCCTTCTAACAGCAGCTATCTGTCAGTGAAAGTCACGTCACAATTGGTCCATCCGTTTCGGAGATTAGCCGGAACAAACAGACAGACAGACAAAAATTTCAAAATAAAAGTAGCCTAAGGTACTCCTCACAACATCAACTATCTGCCAGTGAAAGTCCGATCAAAATCGGTCCAGCCGTTTCGGAGATTGGATTTTATTCACAATTTCAAGGATTTTATTTTTTTGCACATAACCCTAATACTTTTTCTAAAATAAATGTAGCCTAACTTCCTCCTTATAACATCAGCTATCTGCCAGTGAAAGTCCCGTCAAAATCGGTACAGCCGTTTCGGAGATCGGATTTTATTCACAATTTCAAGGATTTTATTTTTTTGCACATAACCCTAATACTTTTTCTAAAATAAAAATAGCCTAACTTCCTCCTTATAACATCAGCTATCTGCCAGTGAAAATCCCGTCAAAATCGGTACAGCCGTTTCGGAGATTAGCCGTAACAAACAGACAGATAGACAGACAAAAAATTTAAAATAAAAGTAGTCCAAGGTATAGTGGACTGGAGTTTTAGTTTACTGAGTGTCTCAATTTGTTTTCAGTATACAGTCGGCTAACATCAATGGTTTTTATAGTTGTTTGTTTATCCTTTACACTTTGTCGCCAGCC
>CAXKVY010004624.1:7500-30000 GCA_964058915.1 Tetropium fuscum | reverse complement strand
CAGTCATCCACCAGAAAGAGTGAATATATATAAAATTTTCTTCATGTATATTACATATTACCTTACACTGATCACATATCTGCCAAAATTATTAATTTAAATTTTTTTTATTTGCATATAAATTCCTATATTTAGGTCCTCCGACTAAACCGCTATATTTGAGTCAACCGGCTGCATATTTACAATATTTCATAATTTACAATATTTTTATATATCATATATACAACATTTCGAGCATTTGCCAGTTTAGAAGATGTGTTTCTCTTTTGTCACTCATATTGTAATATTCTTCGAGGATATTATAGGTAATTAACTTTTAAGAGGTTTATTAATTTTCTGATCAGTAATAATTTTCTATATTTTATTAAAGTTTTCAACTTGAATGTGAACTTTATAATTTTGAACTATAATTGTTTTCCATGGCACACTGCACTCGATGTTTATATTTAAATATCTCTAAATAACTCAAGAACCGTCCAATTTAGCTATAGCAAACTACATTGGGTCGAAAGGTAATCAAAAAACGAAGCGAATTTGATTATAAAATACAGTATGTCCCATTTAAAATAAGACACTTATTGAAGGTCGAAGTAGTCAAAGTTTGACAGCAGTTATTGGACACCCTGTGTATTTTGGAGCATTTGTAGTTTATACATACATAAGCTCCACGTCTTTTTAATATGTGGAACAAAAATTGGTTCTTGAAAGTTACCATAGCGAAAGTTATTAATTTCTAATGTACGGGTTGTTTTCTCATAAGATTTTATTAAAATCGAAATATCTCAAAAATTATTGGTTTTAGGGATAGGGAATAGCATTGAAAGTTACCTTAAAATACCGAGTAGAATTCGAATCTGGCATAAAAAAATATAGCATGCCATTTAAAATAAGGAAGTTGTTGTCGACTTGCGGTATAACCGGAAGTGTTAATATTTTCATTCAACAGAGCACGCCTGAGAGCCCCTGTGTGCAAATTTTCAGTTCCAAAATATATGTGGTTTCCCAGAAACGTCTAATAGGCCACTCACCGTGATGTACCCTGTATATATATAAAATAAAATGAAATTCAAAAAAGTTGGGAATTTGTTGGTGTGTTTATATCATAGTAAGATATTTCTTCTATTTTTTTTGTCTTGTTAACATATAATATTTAAATCTATAATATTCTTTAAAAATCTCGAACAGGTCTGTAGTGTCTTCGATGACATCATATTTACAATTTTCACCCTTATAAATCTCTTTATTTATTTTCTTGAACCATTTTTATTGATAACGTTCATTATTAATTTTTTCAAGACTGACTGACTTAAACCTACTAAATATTAACCGCAAACCCCAACGAAATATAATCCACTTGAACAAAATACTACTTTTTCTACTGAAGACACCCACTTACATTTATGTTAATTGCCAAACCTTCTTTCCATCAAATAATTGAAAATTACATTTGATTTTATATAAAATATTTATTAATGATTTTAAATTAGATGCTTATCCAATTAGCAATTTTACACAATACTACTACAAATACTTTCTCTTGCTTTGTTGTTTATTGTATATCTACCTTCTGTAATTTCTTAATTTAATGTAGGTAATATATATTTTAGCGGCAGATAATTTTGACAATAAACAATGTTGGTTTGTCACATTAATTGCACAAAACGACTTTCTTTGCTTTTTCTGGTAATTAATTTGATCGAATGTTACGTAACGCACCTACAGACTAGTTGTAATTAGTGTAAACGTGATTTGGAATGATAATTGTATTTTAACCAAATATAGCAACGTTGGTGACCGTTAATTTATTGGATATTCATTAGAGTTTATTGTCTTTTTTTTTGCAATTATATATTTTGCGCAAAAGGCTATTGAAATAATTTGTGGCAGCTATTCTCCAGCTTTCTTTAGTGAATTTTATTTTGCTATTAAATTTTAATGTTTTATAAGTTCCTTTATATGCGCCTTGAGAGTAATATTCTATTTAATTTATGGCAGCTTAAAGCCAATCAGTAATAAATACTGTAAATTTTATATTTATTTGTTATTTGCTGTTTACATATATCGCCGGTGTTAACAATAGTTCTCGTGATCCCTACAAAAACTTAATACGGTAACGCGACGAATACAGTAAAGTGGTGTGACAGTGGCCGTTATTTTAAAGTTCGTGCTTGGAGTTTCAACACAAAACATCAGTTTTTCGGGAAAAATCCCGACGAAATTCGTTAATTATATGGAAGAATTTTATTATCGACAATTAGGTTATAGACAAATCATGTCTATAATACAGAATCCTAAAAATTTCGCTTCCATGAATTTAAAAATCCATCGTTTTCCATGATCTTAACGTTACGGTATCGATCCCTGTAACTACCGTTAAATACCGGTACCCACTAACATTATTAACGTTACCGTAAAATGTATACAAATGCGCATGCGTATATGTTAATTAACGTTACCGTATTTTACGATTAGGAATCACGAGAACTCCTTAAGTGATATCTCGTTATCCCCGATATATCCCCCCGATTCGGGTTCACCGATATATCGGTTTTCCGATAAATGTAAGTTAAAAAATGTATGTTAAGGAACTTCTTTATGTTATGAAAGCATTAGAAATATTAATATATATATATATATATATATATATATATATATATATATATATATATATATATATATATATATATATATATATATATATATATATATATATATATATATATATATGCTTAAAATGAGTAAAGATTTAGCTGTACTAAATTTAGTAAAATTTAGGCCTGGCCCCTAAAAATACAAAATTTTATCTAACCTTTTCAGCATCGCTTAAGCATATAAATAATTATGTGATGTCATATAACTTAACAAACATGTACTAATAACCATATGTAAAGGTAGAATGACGGAGAAATTAAAATTGTTGAGGAAAACATGAGGCTGATTATAAACTAATAAATATTAATATACAGGTGATTCCTATAGCTTAAATTCCCCAGACACAATTTATATTTTAAAATAAAATCTAAATTATAAGACAATATTGCATAGCGAATAACAGCCAAATGCTTGATTGTTTGCCAATAATTTATTTAAAAACCCAAGATTTTTAACATTATTCAACGTGTTTGTTGCTTACTGATAGAAGGCAAGATCGCAGAGGATCTAAAGGCAAAAATAGCTCCCGTTGGTACTAGTATAGCTACCGCTGACTGAGGAGGCGATCCTGGAGGTGTCCCGATTCTGCCACCTCGTCGTCAGTGTAGAGAGACAACAAGCACCGAGAGAGCTCCTAGAGAAACTGCACGACTAAGCCCAGGTACGTGAAATTAGGAGATCAATGCACGTATAAATGCGGAGAAAGCCAAACCGCCAACTACGCCAAGGCATAAGCGCACCAAAGCTACTCCTGTACCAACCGGATTTTCCTTTACAGATGCCACAAAAAAGACCAGTATGGCCCCATCCAAAGCCCACGAGAGCCCCGAGACGCAGCAGTCCATGAACATGGAGCTGATATTGGCCAGCTGAGACAGACCCAAGACCTACTCTTCAGGACCCTTCCATCCCTGAATAGTCAATAGCGTGAAGCCTGATGCCCTGCAGATCGCCTCTTCGAACGTCAACGGTATTGCAAGAAGAACGTCAACGCGGTGTTGCAACAGAGCCCGAATATTAGAGCTAGAAGAACCAAAATCGAGGTGATAGCTTTGCAGGACTCTAGGCTGTGTAATCTCAGGTTCATAGTACGAGGCTACCAGATTCACCGTAGAGACCGAAACAGAAACGTGGGAGGCATAGCCCTACTATACTCGGTTTCAGAAATAAATAATAGTGACTCATACCCGCAGTCTCGGTATTCAGCATTTAAAATGTCTGTTATCTTCTACGATAATATATAGTTTGGTAGGTGACCGCTCAGGGTCTTCTTAAACAAAACAGATTATGAATTTTGTTAATACGTATTTGACCTTACTTTGCTAAAATGTATTTTCTAAAGAAGGCAAGATAAAGAGGTGAATTAAAAAACAAAATGTTATCTGAATTCCGGTTAAAACGCAGAAGATTTTTACTTTATCACACGTGCCCAATATATCTACATTGTGTTTTAAAGTTCCTGAAATAAAAGGTCACTTTTATTTTTCACTGTGTCAATTATAAATATTTAATAAATAAAAATGTTAGGGCCTGTATATGAGGACCTTAAAGAATCATTATTTAACACAAAAAAAATGTTTGCAGCAATCATTCAAGTAGTTCAGAAATTATCGGATATTATATAGTTCTAGTTGGGAGTTCGAAGTGTGCGGATGTATTTGTGCTGTTTAGGCGATTAGAACCTAATTAAGGGAATTATTACTTGAAGCCAAGAACTACGAAATGGAGGCACCACATAAACCGTCCTTTACAAGACGTTATCTATGAAATCGTTTAACTATCTACCAAGGCTTTTCAAATTTTAACTTTCTGCTAAGAGATTTTAATCGTTTCTTATTTTCACAGGTTTACCAGCCAGCCCTAACAACTGCTGAGGAGGAGGCAGCTATCATTAACAGGGACGAGTTCCTGTCTAGTCCAGAGATGCTATCTCCGGAGGGCCCTGCTCAGTCCGAGTAAGAGGCCCTAATAGCAGCCGTTCAAGACGAAAACGCCCAGCTGCGGAGGCTACTCGAGGCCCAAGCAGAGCAGTACAAGGCCAAGGCGATTCAGCTCCAAGAGCTGACATATGAAATGGCCAGGATCAGTAGGATCCTGACCAGAGAGGCGGCATCAGAAAAGCCTCCAATCCAAAGCCAACCAACCCCCAAGTAGAGCCAGCCCCCAAGCTAGAGCCAACCCACACGCCAGAGCCAGCCCAAGAAGAGGTCCAAGAAATACCCGAGCTCGAGGAAACTGCGGAACAAGAGAACGGAGCACCTAAGAAGGACAAGGTGCTCCCCATCATCATCATCAGGAACAAGGACCCGTGGACAGCGATGAGCGGCAAGCTGAGCAAAGCCAGGGCGAACTTCGCCAAAGCAAAGCTCACAGCCGCAAAAAGCCCATAACCCCAGAAGACTACCGCAAAATAGCGCGGATCTGCAGGGAACAGAAAGTGGAATTCCACATTTTGGCCCTCCCCGAAGAGCAGCTCGGAATGACCGGAGCCGAGATCGCATATCTGGTAAAACAGGGCTTCCACCTATCTTCCGTGCAGAGGATGTCAAACCGTAGGACAAGCCGTAGGACAACCTCCCGCTGATACTAGTACAGCTACTAACCACTGAAGTGGCTATCTTGGAGATGTCCGGATGCTGCCAACTCGTCGTCAGGGTTGAAAGGCAGCGAGAACCTAGAGAGGTCGGGAGTGCCACCGCTGTCAAAAGTACGGGCACTCCCATAGGAACTGCATGGCCAAGCCCAGGTGTGTGAAATGCCGAGAAGATCATCGCACTTCTGAATGCAAGAAGACACGAGGGCTGCCAGCGAAGTGCGCCAACTGCAAAACCCCAACAAACCACAACAGACACCACAACAAATACAGGTAAGCCCACCAAAGCTACTACTGTACTAACCTCGCGCCACCCAAAGTCCACGAGAGCCTCGAGACGCAGCAACCTATCAACATGGAGTCGATTTCCCAGTTGAGACAGACCTTCAACTTACTCTTCACGGCCCTTCCAACCCTGAATAGCCAATAGAGTGAAGCCTGATGCCCAGCAGATCGCCTCTTGGTACGTCAACGGTGTTAGAGCCCGAAAGGTAGAGCTAGAAGAACTTCTAGCATGGACCAAAATATAGATGGTCGCCTTGCAGGACAACAGACTGGAGGCTGATCTCAGCTTCAACGTACGAGGCTACCAGATCTACCGCAGAGACTGGAACAGAAACAGGGGAGGCGTAGCCCTGCTAGTGAAATCCAGCCTGGCCCACCATGCTTTGACAACACGGGCAATATAGAAGCTGTCACCGTGGTTATCAACACCAGGAGCAAAGGAAATATCAACATCACAGCACCCTACCTTCCCCCGCGAATTCAACTGCTCCGCGAGGATCTGGAAGCCCTACTACCACCCGGAGCCTAAGGATCGTCATCGGGGATCTGAACACGAAAACAACGGACTGGAATAACGCAAACACCCACCAGAGAGGATACCAGCTACGAAGATACCTGGAGCACCGCAACATCCTGGGAACGTCGCTGGGACCTCAGGAACCCACCCACTTCCTCTCTTACAGAGGGCGATCGGACGTGCTGGACATTGCACTCATGCGTAAGTCGAAGCCAAAATCAAAAAATCAAAACCGATGCCTCCAATCCATGGCGAGAGAGGACTTGTCTACACCGATAAAAAGAAAATATTACAATTTACATTTTATAATTCACTTTCACTTGTCTAGTGCTGCATATGACCTATTTACGTCCCGCCCTTCGCCTTTACTTGTCTCGACTGTCCCTAAGGTCGAAGTTACACTATTACTCCGCGATATTTCCCGATTAGCAAAGCAGGCTATCCTAAAATTACGTCTTAAATCGCCGAGTTGGATTTGCAATTACACAGAACGCTGGCGTATTCGTTTACATTTCATGGTAATTCCAACGTAATATCGAATAAGGGATGGTGGGCCGAGCTATGATTTCAGACTTCTACAGAATAGCCTCCATTGGCGCTGCGTTCACACCACAGTATTTATTCAATTAAATTATTGAAATTAGGCGCTCATATTTTTATAGCTATACAATCATAAATGAACCTAGACTAATTTTAATATGATACAATATCGGTATTTAAATATTTTTAAGAGCATAATGAATATTAAAATTATAATTTTATACCGAGCAAAATGAATGGGGGGGATTAGCCTCCATTGCCTCCTCTGAGGGGCCACCACTGCAAGAGAGCATAATATTGTTAAATATTTATAAACTTGATCCGAGATTTAATTAGATATATTTTTTCCCATTTATTTTATTTTCTGTTAGATGAATTGACTCTTTTGGCTAGATGGACCCATTTTAATCTATTTATATAAATGTTGTTTATCAGGTATTTTATAAATAAGAGTAATTTATCAAGCGTAGTCGTGTTGTGCCACTTTGATAGCTTTTGTTTTGAATTAATATACGAAATATGATGTTGAAAATATATTATTTCTAGTAATAAATTATGATAAATAGGTAATAGCATTACTAATTATAATACGTTAGCACCATGGAAGGCTACATTTTGATTTATTATTCATATTTCAAACTGTCCGCAAAATAATTCCAACTGGGACGAAATGGGTATTCCAAATTCACCCAGTCTAATACAATTCCACGTGCAATATTATCAAGTATAATTACAATTATGGTCACCAATGTGACCATAAAATACAGCTAATTTATACAGTTCATACTCGAAATGTAGCCTGTAGTATTTTCTGCAAATTACTATTTTAGTAAAATATTGTGAAGTGTTGCTACTCTTGATCAGGCTCAGATGTGTCTAGTTACTAACCTCGTTTCATCAAAGGACACATCATACAAAAATTATAATTTCAAGAAGTTACAGATTAAAAAGTACTTAAAAAAACGTAAATACCATATTCGAGGTTTACTCGGCAGCTTATGATAATCAATTTACTATTTGCTATTTTACTAAAAACAATTAATATTGTTTAATGTACTTACTTATCAAATCAATCAATTTTTATGCTTTTGCAATATACAAAATAAAATACATACATACAAAATAAAATTACAAATTTTGTTCATCAGAAATTAATAGCTACGGAGTTATATCATAAATGTTTTTGTCAAATGTGCGGGTAAGAGCAGGCCTAGTAGGCCTATTCTTGCACTCCTGCAGCTAAAATTAATTCAACAGTGGAGTTGGAGATCCGTTATTTTTTAAATCCACGTTTTCTTCCAAACATAAATTACTAACAAACTCTGATTTAGACGTTGGCGTACGCCCTCCCCTCTGTTTAGCGTGTATTGTGTATATAATTTTGCTTGCCGATGGACTAAAGATTCAAGCGTCCGTTTCATCGAGACAAATTGGTGGAAGTCATGGAACCATTCATGGGGTGCGCGTTATATTCAATACTCGGGGTGATTTTAAGTCCACATTTTTACCAACATGTAACATTTACGGATTCTAAGGAATACTGAAGGGATGTTTCCAGGTGTTTTAATTATTTATTTTAGATTTACAGTTTGTGTGGGTGATCTCCGTTAAAAAAGACCACTCGTAGAAACCCTAGGGGGGGGGGGGTGTTCGAAGGTCCTCTCTCACGCACCGCCACTGATTTGAATACCTTTGAGTGTATAAATTAAGGAAGCTGTTTTTCCCATATAGTGATTGACGGATGCGTGATGCTGCTATCTCTTATTGAGATACTTTCATCCGGTTGATTTGTTGCAAAAAAAATGTTTACTTGCTTTTGATGGTCACTCGGATTTTTATATTTAAGTTACACTTGAGCATATTAAATAATTTCATGGATTTAATGTTTTACACACGATTGAGATATATTTCCATATGTTGAAATAAGATATTTGTACTGCATATTTCAACTGCAACCTGCAACATCCTGTAAAACTCGTTACGTACTATTACATAAAATATTCATTTATTCAAATTTGATTTCTAAATAGGTAGAAAATTTTTAATAGGTAGTACCAGACATCGTCTATTATGACTGACCACAATCATTCATTTCGTTGACATTGCGAACCGTAATGAATGACCATTATGCGAATATTTCTAGTGTTCTTAATGTAAACACTTGTAACACTTTATGACAGATCTAACGTTAAAAATTATTCCTCGTCACCAATTTCGTCATCCGTAATAGTCACAGTTTATTAGTGACCGAAAATTGTACCAGTATTTCCCACTTCCCGGATTTAATGTGGGCTGCAGCAGAATACAGTTAAAGGATGTTGATACCTGACGAATGTTGCCTTGAAATTCTATACTTGGTATCAATGCTTAATATTACTGGAGTTATTGTAAAATAGCTGTACAACACGTAGTGCGTTCTTGTCTCACTAATACCAAAGTTTACAGAATAATTCTGTAAACTTTGCTAATACATGCAATTAAACGCATAATATACGATTGCAAATCGTCTGGGAATATTATACAACCATTGATTCATTATTTATTTGCCCTTCGCAGATGATGCAGATATAATTCCGAGAACTGAATGATCAGAATTCGTTAGATATCTGTAAAATAACAATAGCTTATATAAAATTTAAATAAAATACCTATTCCGTATTCCATTACCGTAATTTTATATCAACTACAAATGTGTGAGTAGCTACCATATTACATGTTGATTGAATGATGATTGAAACCTTATTATCATGCTTTCTAAATTGGAAATCTGATGCATCTTGGCGTAATATAACACTTAGGAGTACTATGCAATAAGTTATTTTATGATTCACTTCGTTGTTCCTATTTCGCTAATATGCCTGGAAGAACATTTGAAATATCGAGAATATCGATGAAGGTACGGTAAGGCCGCTGTAGATAATTTCAGCAGTGAAGTATTTTTCTATCGCAGTACACATTTTGTAAGTACAAAAATTACTTCCCAGAAGCAAGTGATATCTGATATATCATGTACCTTTGAGTGTAGATTTTTGCAAGTGCAAAATTTACGTTGTAGAAACAAGTCATATCTGATACAGAAAACACTGCTTGTACCACAAAGCACTCGTACTCTGGGTGCCAGTTTACCGACGGAGAAGTCTTTTTAATCTGTGACTAACCGAGGATATTCTCTAATAGTAGACAAGTGCTAAAACATGACCCTTAATAAATTGCTCGATAAGTATGATTACTAGCTTATCCCGTGACTTAAATTCAATTGCAAATTACAATAAACGATAACATAACGCACTGAAAGCAGGACTATAGTACCTAGGGAACCGATTGTAATAATTTAATATTTTTCGCTTACACTGTAAGTAATAAGTAAGTCTTTAAAACTTTTAGCTGCTATAAAAAAGCGATTAGTTTTATTTTTTAATAATATCTGTTACAAAGCAGAATTTGTTTTGCGTTTTACGACACACTAAAGTTTTATACTGTTTCTAAATATCCCATGATCTTAACACCGTACCATTACAAGATTATTGTTGACATTTTACGCTGTCTATTGAACAATGCTGACGAAAAAAGCAGGATATAATTTATGTAGAATAATTGAAATAGTGATGTGAGTGGCTGGTTAGCCCTCGGTCTTAAAATTCAAATAAATGTAGCAATTAACTTCAATTCTGGAGCAATTGTTACGGTAAAGTGTATTATAGCCGAAATGTAATTTTCACCACCTGCGTTCACTATTATTAATGTTTGTTCTTTTCAGATTGGCTTATGAAGACATTCGTTGCTGTCGTCATTCCAGCATTTCATGTGGGCGTGAGCCGATACGATATAAGTTTTGTCCATGTAACACTCGGAGTAGTTTCCACAAACACCAAAACACTTTCACTTCGCTCGACGCGCGTTTCGCCAACCAAGTTGGCATCATCCGGAGACGATTAAAAACTAATCTTAAACTAAAAATCTACCCTATTTATACTATTTGTGGTGAAATAATTAGTCACGCTTCAATGATTAGTTGCTAAGCAACGCGTAAAGCGGGCTATACGGTATAGGTTCCTTGTCGCTATTCATACTACTTTTACATTTTACAATTTCTATGCCCTCAAATGCATCCAATTGTCTATTATTGGTCACATTTCTAACTAATCTATTCATACTACTTTTACATTTTACAATTTATATGCTCTCAAATGCAGCCAATTGTCTATTATTGGTCACATTTCTAACTAATAATTTAAGATTAGTTAGATTTAACCACAAATAGTATAAATAGGGTAGATTTTTAGTTTAAGATTAGTTTTTAATCGTCTCCGGATGATGCCAACTTGGTTGGCGTCGAGCGTCGAGCGAAGCGAAAGTGTTTTGGTGTTTGTGGAAACTACTCCGAGTGTTATAGTTACATCAAAGGTTCCAGCCCTATCCAGTTGTCCATGTAAGTTCTAGGTCGGTTCTCTTCTATGAACTGTTTTATGTTTATAATATTTCTGTGTAATTACTGAATATGTTCTTTTTCCATGAGCAGCTTTCTATTATATTTTGCTTTTCTCCAAGGAAATCATATTTTCATATGAACCAGTGTAACATTTTTTTTTCAGAGAATAAAGTGGAAAAGATATGTACGAGGGTCTGTATAATATTGGCTACTACTTCTCTAGTCTGACCCGACAAAACTTTACGTTTTAATTTTGACTTAATTCCATTTTGAAGCCGCCACGCTTATTAAATTTCGCAAACTGAACTTTTCGCACCTACGCGCTGTTTACTATATAAAGTCTAATTAAAACTGCAATCTAACCTATCACATCGTTTCCGTTATTACAAAATGAATTACAAAATGGATCATCTAGTTGTATAAAAAATAGTTAAATAACAGTGAAAGAATCGTTATAGTATCTTTAAAAACAAAAAGATATTCAAACGTATACGCAACTGATTTTAAAATATTTTGGCCGGACAAGATTGCGGCTGTGACGTTATGCGACACTACTAGGAGCCACACCGTGTCAGTAGGCGTTCGAGTACCGCAGTATAGCTTTACTGGATATAAAGTTCTTGCGATACAAATTAAACATAATATATTGCAACAGATAATGGAAAGAAGTGAAAAAAGTGAAAGAAGGACCTGGCTGGTTCAACCCTTTCAACGCTGCTAGGCTATACAGATCCCATGAAATGTTTGAAAAATTCTGAACAGAAATATACTGCTTTGAAATGCATTGGGACGGGACTAGTCAGTAGTTTGAAGGTTCATATATGTATAGATCCTATAGACCAGCTGATTATTTTGCAGTTGCGCAAGTAATTGGCCATCTTGATCACGCACGTCTTAGTTCTTGTATGATTTTCACCGTGTTCTGGCTGTTTCTAACGAAGTGGTTTGTTGTTTATTGCCTGATTTGATTAATTATTCTCAGGTAAGTGATGTATATATTGTATATAATATAATTATAAAAATCAAGCAGCCGTTTTCTGTAAAATTCGGGTCTGGGATTTATATATCCCTGTACTGTTATACTGTTAGATGAATTTATCCCAGTAGTGTTTTACCCGTGGAAATAAAAAAAAGTGTGAACGGGTCTTTGACCAAAAAAGAATTACCAGAGGATATCGAAAATATGTCTGATATTGAATTCGATCCTTTTTACGATAGTGAAAATAGTAAGGACTCTGACTACACATATTCTGACGAGGAACCTGAAATTGAAAATTCAGAAGAATCAGAAAATGATAGTCTTATTTTATGAACATGATGACGCTAACAATGAGTAGACGGTCAATGAAACTTTGTGACTTTGACGAAAGAAGTAGTAATATTTCAGAGAATAATTCACCTGCGTTCCACACAGTAAGAAACGATTTTTTGTGGACTGTACACCTGACAAATACGAACCAAAAAAATATCCCTTAAGGGAAAACACTAATAAATAGAGGTTCAACTATGCTTGATTGTTTTTCCAAGCTATTTCCAAAATGTCCGGCAGCGCAAAAGATGTTGATTGTCTAGAGGCTATGGTTTTTTATAATAAAAACATGGGAGGTGTTGACCATGCTTACCAAATGGTTTCCTTATATGATATAGATAGAAAAAGTAGTAAGTGGTGGAAGAAAGTTTTTTAAGCGACTAATAACAGCAATTTACAATTCTTACATAATTTACAATGAAATTCACAAACAAAATCCATTCCTCGAATATGTTATAAATATTGCCGAGGATCTTATTACTGAAGGAATATCTGAATCTTCGTATAAAATATCTCGCAAACAGGGCAGAGGTTCAAAAAGCGCGAAATATTCTGCTAACGTGCAATCGTCCAATTCAAAAGGGGGTAATAACAAATGTACGTGATACAAGGCAAAAAAAATTTAAAAAAGAACGATAGAACGTAGTTTATTCTGAACATTTTAAGTTCTGAACTTCTGAAATTCTGAACTTCTATATTTAAGGCGAACTAGATAAAGTACATACTATGACAACCAGCAGAAATAACAGCAAATTTTGAGGAAGGTATACAGTCGGGCTGTAGTGTTCTTCGACCAGAGATAACAACAAAATCATTTTAACCTTAAAATGTTCAGAATAAACCAGCTTATTTTTTCTACCTGAATCCCTGTTCCACACAGTACTTAGTTTTAGCCATTCTTCTTGTAAATCTTTGTGTCTAAATCTGCAAGAACAATTGGTAAGATTTAATGTAAAATATATAAAACATAAAACTTAATATTAGTAGTAAGAGACAACAAAAATATTAATAGTGACACTCCGATTGATAAAATAATATATTATCCAAACAAATATTTTGTGCTTACGACAACTACTCGAAATGTCTTGCGTTGGTAACCGTCTGCGATTTGAACAACCTCTCACAGCAGCATAAGATATATCGGAAATGTGAAATATCAATAAATAAACAGACAAAATCATTTATTTTGTTTTAATTATGATCACAGGAATACAACATAAACAAACCACAAAAACTGCTAATTTGTTTGTGATTTAACAACGAACCTTCAAAATGGCGACCCCATTAGCATAGCAGAATTTTAGGTTTCGCAGTGGTCTAAGCTCATTCTCTTCCCTCTCTATACCTCTGGTCTGGCACCACATCAGAGATCTGTGATGATAGTATAAGTACCACTAACTTAACAGTATGGCCTGGATAGAGTCTGCGGAGTTCGAAGAGCAGATCTCGATATTTTGTCCGTTTTCTCCTCTTTCAAGATGATGTTGCTCTCGGTTGATTCCGAGAACTCAATGAGGAATATTGTCTTGAGTAAGTGGTCTACGAGGACTGCGTCAGGCTTATTAGCTGGTGTTAGCCTGACCAAAGTTTAAGAAATATACATACTATTTCGTAAACTTTGGCCTGACGGTGGGAAACGAGTAGTTCCAATAAATTAGGCAATTCTCGTTACTTACAACGGACCCAATATCCCCCGGATATTATTATTATTACAATATATCGTAAGTAAGTAGATATGCCGTTAACCTAGCTTCATTATTATAATTTATGAAGATAGGTTCTACAAAAGATTAGAAACTGTTATGGCATTTTTGGATTTAGCCGAACGTAATTAATGAAAAACCCAATCACCTAACATTGTTCTTCATATATCACTAGCGAACTATGCAGAATATTTTACACAAAATAATGTATGAAAGCATAGCTAATAACAAACACGTAATGGCATAAAGGAGTAAAATAACACCTGATTATTATCTGAATAGTGATGCATCATCGTAGTTAATAAATCACATTAATTTAAATTTTACCGCTTTAATTTTCATTTGTAGCATAATGTTTGAGTAGCTATGTTAAAATTAAGGTTAAGTATAATACACTTAAATTCTCCTGCTATTTCTATTTAAGTGTCCAGAAATACACCGATATTTTTTATACTGAAGAAATGATGAAGAAGCTTGTATAAAAACTTATGTCATAATTTTAACTATAAAGCTCATAGGTACAATTGATCATAGATAATAATATTGTATGAATTATGTATATTTACACAATGGTTGTATCGAATAGCGAGATGTTATTCCCTTGTCAAGTAAAATGTATTGTTTCATATTATTTTCAGAATCGCTCAAATAAAGGGAATTATGCTGCGAGAATATAAAGAACCCGATAAACAGTTAGACATTTTATTTCGGATTACGTAACTACAGCTACATTTCCAAACTGATGTTTATTGGGAAATTAAAATATACATTTTACGACATGCCAAAGCAATGTTAAACCGAGATTGATGTAACGTAAATTACAATATAGATCTAGTTGGTTGTTGCGGTAACCCAGGCATCGTCAATCATTAATCTAGCGGCAGGCTCGATTCATTACTTTAGTTTATTGAAATAGGCCGCAATGAAATTTAATTATTGAATTTTTAATGATTATGGCAGTGATTCTTTTACAGGTCGGTGGATTTCTACATACAAATATGAGGTTAAAGAAGCCGCCTTGTTTTTAATTTTTTTTATTTATTGGCAGAAAGTCAATCATTTCAAAGTATTGCATTTTTTCTGTCTCAGCGTATTTCAATTTTGAAATTGTACAATAAATAATTGTATTATGTAAACAAGAATATAAACAACAATGTTCTCATACCTTGTCAACATATCAAACATTAATGATTGTATTAAAAAATGCTTCTCGTCCCCAAAAGGAACCGCGGTCGGCGTTAAGAAGTAGACATCAAATAGTTTCGATAAGTAGGCAAACGTTTCTACGGAATTTAACGTATATATTTAAATGAATTGAAAATTATTTAAAAGTTTAAACTGAAAAGCGAATGTCAATTTTCGATATAATTCACTACATAATATAAAACCAATTGCATAGGTCGGCATCACCATGGCAAGACTTCTTGACTATAAGACGCAAATGTTACCGGAGCCCTTTAATAGGTAGCAAGGGGAATATTCTAAGAGCCAGTTCTACAATATCTAGTTAAAGCTTTCGCAGGTTGCAACATCACAATTATTGTATTTAAAAACACAAATATGTTTCACAATGTTTGTCGGAAATATATTATTTTTATCATTACGTATTATTTTAATTTTAAATGAAAAGGATGAATATACTAGTGGAACAAGAGATATGTAGAACTTATCAAATCACTCACTAGTATCTGTTCTTTCAAAATTTGTACTCATAAAGATAAACTGTAAACTTTTATAACCAGGAACTTAGAGCGCATTGATTTAGATTTGTTAATCATTATGGCATTATGTAAGTCGTTCAATCAACGCTATAATATAGAGTTTTTCAATGATTAATTATTTTAAATATATTTAATACCCTCCTTTCTGTTAAAGACATTGTAAAAACAAAAGTTTGCCTCTGTAACTGACAATATCCATTTAATGATAAGATTTATCTACAAGAGAAAAGGGTTAAAAATGTTGAAACTAAAGTTATGTTCACTGGAATTATTATAAAAAAACATACGAAATCAAACAAATATAGCTAGATCCAGAAAATGTCGTGAAATTTGCAAAAAAAATACTGGTTATAAAGCTAAAACCAATTGGATTAAAATTAAACTGAAGGAACTAAATATTTATAACAAACCCGCAACGAATAGACTTCCTGTGAAACATTAAATAATCCAGATCAAATCAATGAAATTGCAATATTCTAAAAACCTATGCCCTTCAGATGCATTTTAGAGGGTATTTTTCCAGATAACTCGAAAATATCACGTGTAGTTACAATGTCCACAAAAATTACGGTTGTGATATGTGATCTACGACCTCTCAATATTCTTTCAGTGCTGTAAAAAATTATGAATTTTCAAATCCGTAAATATATTGCTAATATATTCACGGTATATATTCAACATTCTTCGTATGTATGTATCAGTCCGGATTCAACGCTGATCATAGCTGCACGACAGCCTTGCTTGGAATCGTTGATGATATTAGAAATATAAATTCGGGTAAGACGCTTTAATCTTACTAGCCATTGTTAAGGCATTGGTTTCCAGCAGAAGTTTATCCCTGAGTTTTAGTTATCTTCATGATTACTTCTGTGGGATCGTTGAGGAAACTACAAATTTATAGGTACCGTTAGCTACTATGGGGCTATTTTTTTATATGCTTTATCGGCGTTAAAGGTGCATGTGTATAATATAAATCAGTAATATTCTGATTTAATAACTTAATTTTTAAATTAAAATCTTCTCTATCATAAATTCCATCCCAGTTTAGTCTTACTGCATACCTTATAAAAGAATCACAATCCATATTGTTGAGATTCCTATAGTATTTCAATTCAGCCACTGTTTCATTTAGTTTATTAATAGATTCCAATAAGGAAGGAATTATAGCGCAGCCAGCACACCCTGTATACATGTTTACTCCATCAGCTGATTCCGAGGATGCAGTACATTTCCACAATATAAAATAATTAGATTCGATTACTTCTAGTTGATTTTTGTTAAGTCAACTAATTTTGCATGAAAGAAGTTGCCAGAAAAACCACATTGAAGGCCAGCCGTTTCAGGTTCTTTTCACGTATTAACTCAGTTATGCACTATTTTTTGTATATATATATATATATATATATATATATATATATATATATATATATATATATATATATATATATATATATATATATATATATATATATATATATATATATATATATATATATATATATATATATATATATATATATATATATATATATATATATATATATATATATATATATATATATTATATATATATATATATATTATATATATATATATAATATGTTAATATACATACCGACTATATATATTAAATTATACGCAAACCTACGTATCTTATTTCTACTACATGGGACCAAGTCCTGCACTTACATTGTTTTATTACTTGAATTCTCTGAGAAAATTGTTTCGTTTTCTTTATCTTGATCACAAAACTCTTCTGCGGCTGGGGACCCTATCAAGCCTTTATACTTCTCACATGCTAATTAGGACGAAAACACTTAATTTGCAGTTATTTCTGCTTGTAGATCTTTTCCACTGGTGTTCTTACTTATTTAGCACAATTTTAAATATTTTTACTTTAATTTAACCATTAATTTCGAACAAATTTTAATAGAATTAGGAGCGTGCCTGTTACCTCATCGAACGCCTTAGCTGGACTCTTCTTGCATTGTTATATGTAACTACGGATATGCCGTATGGAGAAACATCTGAATTTCCTGGTCACCATCCTTCTTTCTTATTATTATGATACAATCTGATTGACATCTGCCAATCTGAATCTGATTGGAAACTATTTGATATGATCCAATCAGATTGTTGCCAATTATTTAATTTTACAATAAACTCTTATAATTTGAACTTTACTTGATCTAATTTTGAATTCTAAACACTATAATATAATCCGATTCACTCTTTGTTGTGTAACTTCAATTTATTTATTAGGTGTCATCTTTTGTCAGGTGTACTATCGAAAATCATATTTACATTGATGATTGACATTTAATGCCTTCGCATTAATCTTTTATGCTAGACATAGTTTATTAATTCTCGATATGCTATAATTATCATTCGGACTTGTCTATTGTGATTATGATTGATATATATTTTTGTGAAGATAAATAGTTTAGATATAATGATATTACGTTTTGACCAATCAGGCGCGTGGCTGGTTGGCGTTACGTATAGCATAAACGTTCGTCGGCGATGCGTGTGTGCTTGCATATACTATAGTATGTACGAAAATATTGATCACTGAATTTATATAGTTTGTAACATCGAAATATGAGAAATATGAAATATGAGAGGAAAAAGCCCTCAATATATCGATCTCTTCACACGTGCTACCGCATTTTTAACCGCGTTGTCAGGTATAATCGATTTTCATGAATTTAAGGAAAAACAAATGATTTTATATACATCGCCCATGACATTATGACATTATTTATATGTAGTATAACGAAATATTGTATGTGTCATATTTCGATGTTACAAACTATACGAATGTGCTGCAAATAAAAATTATTATTATTGTATTTGTCCAATTCCATATTTAGCGTTAGCTTCTACTAAACCAATATATAAATTCCTTATCGACATATATATGCATCAAATTCGATCTTACTCTAAATTGAGACGGCGTTATATCTTCATCACCAGATAATATTTTTTTTTAAAACTCGATTTATCTTCCATGATTCGTATTAACAATGTAACGACGTAACTAATAAAATTAGTTTTGACATGTCAAATGAGTTCACGCATCAACAAAGCTGCAGATAGATAATTTACTAGTAAATGTACTAGTAATTTAGACAGATAATTATCTATCTAAATGCGTCTAAAATGTTCTAACAACTGGATGCAACCTTGTCGGGGATTTCAAAGTAGACTGACGCAATATGGCTTTACTTTTCAGCAAGGACATCAAATTTGGCCAGCGATATCAATGGCTTCCATATAATTTAATTCTCCTCCTCTTTATTCTCGGCTATATTGGGAAGACTTAGTTGCACTTTTCATAGAACTTCTTAGTCCAGCCACCAAAGAGAAGGACGGACGAAAAAATATATAATGCGAATTCTCCAGGATATAACGATTTCTGTGCAGAAAATAAAAAGCGGAACATTTCAAACCTCAAAATTTCTAAAACTTACCTTTAGGCTAATCCGCTAGTGAAAATGGATCTTAGAAAAGTACATACCTGCATATATTAGAATACCAAATAGATGGTATGCCTATTATCATGGTATAATAATTTTACTACAAACAAAACTTAGATTCAAATAATATTATAATATAAATGGCTATTTTAAATAGACCAACACAAACAAGTTGTCAATCAGTTATCAGTTCTAATGCTAGATTCACAGTTATTTTTTAAGTACTTCAACAAGCAACGCGTACCACATAAATCTAGATCAGACTGATTGGTTCTTATAAGAATTATTTTTACCACAGTAATATTAGTCCTTGTTACCTACAATCAAAAACTAATTACAAAACGTTATATTGGCTCTGGGGGCTCTCTTAAATTATGTATTATTTGCACCTCTCCAACAAGTCTCAAAATATGTTTGTTACAAGTAGAATGCTGCGTCGTGCTGTCCCAACAAAAGAAGAACATATTTTAACGTACAAAGTAAACAATCCTACCAAACAATTGCTAGATTAATTGATCTGCGCATGGGCATAGAGGTGTGGGTGCCCATGATTCGAGTTTTTGCGATTCACATTATTTGTTTGATTTCACACAGTTGACCCCGTTTGCGAATGAGAGTTTTGCAATACACTGCCTGCATTATAAGACCGACGCATAAGATATCCAGAGGCGTCCTGAGGAGTGATAGGTACTTTCTTCAAACATTTTACCTATTGTTTAAAAGTAACATTAGGAGAATTGGTTTTTGTCTTCTACCAATTGTTTCTGTTCTCCACCTACGTTGATTACAACTTTGATTCTGACAAGTTACTATCTTGAAATTATTTTAGATTCCTAAACGTGTACCTATTTATTCTCCTCAAAGTGTGTCAGAATTAGTACATCCTGTTTATGACCTGTGTAATGGGCAAACACTGTTATGTGTATAAAAAACGTGACTTATTTACATTAACCTGATACCAACATTATTGTCAAAGTATTTTGATTTTAAATTACTTGAATTACTTTGATTTTAAAAATTGCCATAACTTCAAAATCTTCGTTCATATACCGGGTGCCAGAAGGTGGTGGCTCACCCCTATTACTTTTTTTTATTTTTGAACATATGTAAATGATACTAGGGTATCCAGAGCCATTTAGAAAACTGCATTTTCTGACAGATGAAGTAATTTGACACCACTTCCGGTTTCACCGGAAATGACCCTAACTGTTGATTTACAAATAGTTTTTCCGTATATATTATTATATTTTATATTTTTGAACATATGTGGTGATTTTTAGAAATATCTGATGTTATTTTCTCATAAGTAATTATACATTTTGATGTAGGCTGCTATGAAATAAAAAAACAGCATCTTGTCATTTTTAATTATTATATATTATGATAAATTATATTATTATTATTAAATATTATTATTATTAATTGTCATTAACCATTTTGTAGGCGTTTAAATGCAAGTAATTATTATTTTTTTAAAATTATTCCTTTTCTCCTAATGGGACTATTATGGCGTCCATTATATTGCATTTTTTACGAATCCATTGATACCCCTATGAATGGAATATTGTGAACATTTATTGAAAAAACTGTAAAAACAGATCGTACATACTTTTCAAATGTACAATTATTATTATATTGCTATCAAAAAAATTTGCATCAAGTTATCGTTGAATTTTAAAGAATTCGGTACGATATGTGTATTATTATTTGAAATTCTAAAACAAAAATTTATAAAACAGCAATACTTTATGTAATCAAAATTAAAATATTTACAATAATTAACAAAAATTAGATGTAATACAAGATCGCTGCGAAAGATCTTCTGAATTTAAGAACAGATAAATTCAATCTTATGACATATTTTATTGTAAAATTTCTTGATATTCTTACATCGAATTTTGAAGGAGGCTATGAAGTGTGCTTGCGATTATAATTAAATATTAGTATACACAATCAATATACATCAAGCGAGATTAGATCTTTCAGTCATCAAGAAATCATGAATAATTCACCAGCTCAAAAATTATGGAACATCAAACATCTTAAAAACACAAATTTTATCGGTACTTTTCTCTATTTATTCGCTACCCTTTTGCCTGCATCATGGTGTCACATCTCTTATGGTCCTTTCAGTATTTAGAGTTAAGATTAGCAGTACATATTTTTTGTTTGTTTTGTTCTTTGGCACTTTTTTTGATTCTGAATATTTCCAAATTCTGTTAATCATCTATTTAATTTGTTGATGTATACCATACCTCCTTAACATAGAGAAAACGTCTCTTTTTCTTAGACTATATTAAATTATTGACATATATGGTGTTCCACAAGTACATTAAATTTTTTATGTTCTTTACGGAAAAGGAATCCAGTGCAACTGGGTTTTGACCCGGAGAAAATTTTTGGACAACCTGAAAATTTCTGAAAATATCAGAACAATGGTCTTATTGGGTCGACAGTTCCCAAAAAGTTCGAGTTGGGGAAAAGCCACCATCATGAAAACTAGCCGGCATCTTAAATTTTTAGGGCATCTTTTTATTTGATAGGGCTGGAAACTTTGATGTAACTATAACACTCGGAGTAGTTTCCACAAACACCAAAACACTTTCACTTCGCTCGACGCGCGTTTCGCCAACCAAGGCGTCATCCTTAAAACCAAGGCCATCATCCTTAAAACTAAAATACAAAACAAAACTAAAATTAAAGTTTTAATCGTCTCCGGATGATGCCAACTTGGTTGGCGAAACGCGCGTCGAGCGAAGTGAAAAGTATTTTGGTGTTTGTGGAAACGACTCCGAGTGTTGTTGTTGCATTTTTTTATATCTTTATAATATATCTATATCTTTTGACATAATCGCCTTAGCGAGATCACTCAAGTGTCAAATTAATTGGTTTCGACTGCGGAATGATGGAATTAAATGAGTTATGGTTGTTTCTACACCAATTTTATTTTATTCATTATCGCGAATATTTAAAAAATGTTAATTTAATAATTATTTAATTTTTAACTGGAATTAATATTCATTTAAAATTATAATTGTAAATAAAGTCATTAAAGATAAGTTTCATAACGCAAACGCCTAATTCAAGTTATCTAATTTATGTAGAGATACGTAACATTTATGTAGAAGTTTGAGAAAGAACAAATATTTTCTACGGTATTGGTTTTGCAGCTACTCCCTGAGATCTGGAGAAAAAGGGCAACAGTCAGATATTTTATCATTTTGTAGGTAATAATTTTATTGTCGCATGTATATTTCGCAATAAAATGCTTT
>CAXKVY010004624.1:0-2500 GCA_964058915.1 Tetropium fuscum | reverse complement strand
GTCAAAACTAAAATCATTTGTTGGTTGTATGTATTAATTGTTTCTTCGAAAATTCTCGAAAAAAATCCAATTTTCACCCTGGATATATTTATTAGCTTTGAAATTCTTTGCTATTCATATTTATTTTGTGAAAAGTAATCTTGGGTTTGTAGCATTTCATTACATAGAAATAAGCAACTAGACGAATAAGAAAGAAAACACACTTACCAGTACTATATCTGGACACACATACGGAAATGAATCACTATGCATATGAAAACGAACCACTTAGAAGTTGTACAAGTTCTTTCACCTTTCTTGAGGATCTTCAGAGCAGTATACGATTTATTTCATTGATCATTCATACTTGAATTTAAATTACCAATACACCAACACTTGCAGTGACGTTTTATGACATTAGTTTTTGACGGAACTCATTCTTAGAATACACAAACCTAGTCTACTATTTATATTTGTTCTATTTGAACATATTATATATAAAAGCATTAGGCATACAGTTATCCAGAAGATGTTAAACTTTAAAATGCATAAAATCTTGTTGAACCTATTGAAAAACAACTACTTTTTCCAACTATATGCGGGAAAATATTGAATTATATATACAATAGAGTTCTGAAGCATTCAAAGAGGGAGTGATACAGAAATTGCTTGCTTAGTCAAAACTAAAATCATTTGTTGGTTGTATGTATTAATTGTTTCTTCGAAAATTCTCGAAAAAAATCCAATTTTCACCCTGGATATATTTATTAGCTTTGAAATTCTTTGCTATTCATATTTATTTTGTGAAAAGTAATCTTGGGTTTGTAGCATTTCATTACATAGAAATAAGCAACTAGACGAATAAGAAAGAAAACACACTTACCAGTACTATATCTGGACACACATACGGAAATGAATCACTATGCATATGAAAACGAACCACTTAGAAGTTGTACAAGTTCTTTCACCTTTCTTGAGGATCTTCAGAGCAGTATACGATTTATTTCATTGATCATTCATACTTGAATTTAAATTACCAATACACCAACACTTGCAGTGACGTTTTATGACATTAGTTTTTGACGGAACTCATTCTTAGAATACACAAACCTAGTCTACTATTTATATTTGTTCTATTTGAACATATTATATATAAAAGCATTAGGCATACAGTTTTTTTTTTCTTTCTTATTCGTCTAGTTGCTTATTTCTATGTAATGAAATGCTACAAACCCAAGATTACTTTTCACAAAATAAATATGAATAGCAAAGAATTTCAAAGCTAATAAATATATCCAGGGTGAAAATTGGATTTTTTCGAGAATTTTCGAAGAAACAATTAATACATACAACCAACAAATGATTTTAGTTTTGACTAAGCAAGCAATTTCTGTATCACTCCCTCTTTGAATGCTTCAGAACTCTATTGTATATATAATTCAATTTTTTCCCTTATATAGTTGGAAAAAGTAGTTGTTTTTCAATAGGTTCAACAAGATTTTATGCATTTTAAAGTTTAACATCTTCTGGATAACTGTATGCCTAATGCTTTTATATATAATATGTTCAAATAGAACAAATATAAATAGTAGACTAGGTTTGTGTATTCTAAGAATGAGTTCCGTCAAAAACTAATGTCATAAAACGTCACTGCAAGTATTGGTGTATTGGTAATTTAAATTCAAGTATGAATGATCAATGAAATAAATCGTATACTGCTCTGAAGATCCTCAAGAAAGGTGAAAGAACTTGTACAACTTCTAAGTGGTTCGTTTTCATATGCATAGTGATTCATTTCCGTATGTGTGTCCAGATATAGTACTGGTAAGTGTGTTTTCTTTCTTATTCGTCTAGTTGCTTATTTCTATGTAATGAAATGCTACAAACCCAAGATTACTTTTCACAAAATAAATATGAATAGCAAAGAATTTCAAAGCTAATAAATATATCCAGGGTGAAAATTGGATTTTTTTCGAGAATTTTCGAAGAAACAATTAATACATACAACCAACAAATGATTTTAGTTTTGACTAAGCAAGCAATTTCTGTATCACTCCCTCTTTGAATGCTTCAGAACTCTATTGTATATATAATTCAATATTTTCCCGCATATAGTTGGAAAAAGTAGTTGTTTTTCAATAGGTTCAACAAGATTTTATGCATTTTAAAGTTTAACATCTTCTGGATAACTGTATGCCTAATGCTTTTATATATAATATGTTCAAATCTAAGAATGAGTTCCGTCAAAAACTAATGTCATAAAACGTCACTGCAAGTGTTGGTGTATTGGTAATTTAAATTCAAGTATGAATGATCAATGAAATAAATCGTATACTGCTCTGAAGATCCTCAAGAAAGGTGAAAGAACTTGTACAACTTCTAAGTGGTTCGTTTTCATATGCATAGTGATTCATTTCCGTATGTGTGTCCAGATATAGTACTGGTAAGTGTGTTTTCTTTCTTATTCGTCTAGTTGCTTATTTCTATGTAATGAAATGCTACAAACCCAAGATTACTTTTC
>CAXKVY010004623.1:0-20724 GCA_964058915.1 Tetropium fuscum | reverse complement strand
GGGTACGGACGGGTGCTCAGCGCGCTAAATATGCTAAACCGGCGAAACTGAATAATAAACACAGGTTCAAAGAAGCAGTCTGAGGCCCGGCGCAAATCACGATATTTTACCACCTGACATGGAGGGGGAACACTAACATATGTTATAACCTTATAGAGAACGTGCTTATAGAAACTTTCATCAGCACCAGTGTACCTACTAGCGGTTGAAGTTTGACCTAACGGCCGGAGATATTTTGTGTAGCTATTATTGCCTGTGCCCTAATAATAAATCATATTCGACACTCAACAGTTCTTATAAATTTAATAATAATTAGTGGTGAAACTGCTAGAAAATGGAGAACCATATTATAATATTTAAAAAAATATTTGTCTGAAACTAGCATTAAGAAGCGTAAAACTCTAGAAGGAAGCAAGCATGATTTCAACGTGCAGGAAAAAATATGTTATTATGTATATTATTTATGATAATATGTGTTAGCTGCTACGTATTTCTGGTGATTTTGGACATTCTCTTGTACCTAAACAATGTTATATTGTCATGCAATTCGTTTCAGTGTACGTCACATCTATACAAATATATAGTCCTCTCAGGGTAAACGATTGTGTTTACTTCAATATGATCGCCTCTATAAATGACAATCAAATATGACAGAAGCCGACAATACTAATCGCTTCTCGTGGATTTAGTGTTCTCTGGTAGAAGCTCGTAAATGGTGGAGACTGCGGGCAATAATAGTAGCGCAGGCCGCGTGGGTGGAAACTGCGAGATATAATGAAATAATAAGTACTTACTTACTTTCTTCTGTTATTTCAATTTTGAAAAATCTAATAGGACATCGGTAATAATTGGAAATTAGTTTATTAACAACTATTTGTTTAGGTTAATAGTAGAATAATAGGTATTAAAATATACAGTGTAAGCCTTAAGCCAAATTTTACTGTGAGGCTCGGGCCCCGTTGCTTCGTAAGACGAACCGCCACTGCTATCAGGTGTTATTAACGGTGCACACCTGATAATTTCAGTATTACTAGGTATCCTTACCCTCTACTGGCATGATAAATAAATTATTTATGTAAACGATGATATGAACAGTTATAACTATATTTAATTTATGCTTACGATTCATTAAAAGAAAATTGAATACAAGCTTCTGTATTCATTGTGGCTATTTTTGGAACTTTTACGGTACTTTCCTCATCGTGCGTAAGTGTAATTCATACACTTTCTCTTTCGAAATTTCGTACCTGTGTGGAAATTACAGAATAACAAAAATAATACGGAATTTTGCAAACCTCATTTAAGCTTTAAGCTAACCTGATTTAAGGTTTAAGGTGTGCATTCGTGCAATTATATAAACGAAAGTTCTAACGATTAAAAAACTTCTAGGAATGGTGAAAGAAACATCAGCCACAAACCTTTTCTTTTGATGAGGTGATGAAACTTAAATGAAAAACTTATCAAAACCTTTCGATGTATTTGCGACACAACGATTATATTCTGCAACGTATTCCCAAAAATGTAAATTAATCGATAGAATATATTGAGAAATTTGAATAGGCATTTATGTTTTGCAATTTGTCAAACGTAACCAACGTTTGACATACTTAGAAAAAAACGTAAACGAAGGATATTGACACCAACATCAATTAACAGTAATAGGTCCATTTAACTTAATATGAAATTTAAGAAATGAATTTGCCAATTTTCAATATATTTTATTTTAGATTATAGCTACATCCTTAACCTTTTAAATTATTAGTACCAGAATATTCTATAGTGACTTAATTTAAATATACAGGGTGAAATATAGGAGCAATGTGTTGCTAAGGGATTTTTATTTGAATTATGTCAAGAAAACAGCGACATTTTCAACAAAATATTCATTGTACACTCTAAATTATAATATTTTAACACACACCCTCAATGAATATTTTACATTATTACATATTATACAATTATGTATTACTATAATTTACATTATTATAACCCTAATTGTCTTCTAAAATTTTCAAATAAAATCTTACCCAAAGATTTAGTAAAAATATCATTAATATTTCTACTATTTAATTAATCAATCTCAATGCAAGTTTCTTTAATATTATTCCTCACAAAATGTATTTTAATATCCAAATGTTTCAGTGTTATTATGACAAGGGTTTTTACAAACTTTAATTACACTTTGATTGTCCTCAAAATATTTTAACTTTAATTTTGTTCTCAAATAATTTTAATTCATTAAAAATCTAAGCCAACATGCTTCACTAACAGCTAAACTAGGTGGAATGTACACCGCTATAGTTGAAGACAAAGCAACCGTTGATGGTTTTTTTGAACACCAGAAATACTACACCCAAATACTTTAAATACATACCCAGCGGTACTTGCTTAATCTGAATCTACGTAGCCTGATAAAATATTTACATCACTTCCCTTAATAAACACTAAACGTGGATCTACGAGTATAGGTAGTACCTTTTACATATCTAAGCACTCGTTTTAATGCTGTCCACAATTCATGACTAGCAAAATACTGACGATGTAACTTTTTGCACAGCTTTGCATACATTAGTGTCATTAATTTCCTACGATTATTTTCTAATACCTACCAAACTCATAGATATTTCTCTTTTCAAACAACTATTAACAAAATTTGCATCCATAGGCGTTGCAATTCATTTACTATTCTGCATGTCATATCTAGTAATAACATTCATTAAATATTTTATTTGATTAAAATTTATTTTACCTTTTACCTCCGGAATTATTTTAATAACCACAAAATAAACAATTGATCTTAGTTTCCTCATCTTAAAAATATTACTCAACATGGGTATAATATTTTGAACTTCTGTGTAGTTTGATCAAGCAATAAAGAAATCGTCTACATAAAGTAATACATATATACTATAAGTAATATATTTCGTAACGTACACATAACACTCATATTCAGAATTAATAATAATACATACGAGTAATGCAACTGCGAGTGGAAACGGGCGGAATTCCAGGGGTCACGTGTTTCACAGATATACCTTTTATTACCCTATCTAAAAGACTACGCAGATATCTAAATGGTTACAACAGGTTTATTGGCTGTCTGTTCAATGATACATCTTCTACTTTTATCTTTGTTTATCAGATTATATACATCTATCTACATGTTATTCTGCATACGGTCAAGCATGGAATACATCCTCTTCTCTGACCATATTTTCTTCTTCCTTACACTTCTCCCCTTTGCTATTTTTATTTTCATATGTCTTCTTAGTCCAAGCAATATTTTCTTGTTGCAAGAAAAACCCCTCTTCCCACGTTTTCCATAACAAGTGACCCATTTTTCCACACAAAAAACATGTAAGTTTGAAATGTTTATTAATCGTACTAGATATGCGTTGGCTAGTACGATTAATAAGCTTCTGATTCGACACAACATAATAATTCTTCTTCAATTAATAATATTGATATCATTTCTTTTATTGCCCGATTTTCTAGAGAAACAGATTCCCAAGTTCTTATAAAAAGTTTGTAAGGTACTGGTAAATACATCAATTTTTTTTTCTTTATCATTATGTCTGAGATAGGTTCACCAGCTTGTTTCAATCCGCAATTATCAGGACTCCCAAATTTCTGCATCAATTACGTCACTGCCCTTACTTACGTCTTTAAAATCGGAGGTTGGAGGCGTAGTAACATATATTATGGTGTATGCGCCGGGCAGGTAGAGTTGCACAGATAATTAGATAAATCAAAAATAACACATCTGTTTGGGCGGTGAATGTCGGGACTTAATTCCATGTTATAATATATATATATATATATATATATATATATATATATATATATATATATATATATATATATATATATATATATATATATATATATATATATATATATATATATATATATATATACACCGGGTGCCTACGATATTACTAGCCAGTCTATAACTTCCTTGTAAAAAAATATATCGATTTAAAAATTTGGGAAGTTATATGGTTGACAACGGTGCACAGTTTTATTGCATCAAGATCTGATTTCCATTTCCGGTTTAACCGGAAATAGTATAAACTTTGTTATTTTTATAATCACCCTATATATTATTAGACATTTAGATTGCCCAGAAAATTCTAGAACCAAAACATGTAGTATACCCTATACCTGACATCTTTGACAGTTTTCGAGAAAATGGCGGTTGAAAATGTTATATCAATGATAAATTACTTCATTGTAACTGTATTGAACATTAAATTTACATTCTACTTTCCTTTCTGGATATTGTTTCTGCTGTCTCCTGCCTAAACCTATTAGTTTATGAGGTATCGGCGACTGAATGTTCACTTGCACTGTCACAAACACTAAACAATAAAAAAATGATGTTTAAACAGAACTTTGATTCAGGAGGGCTATGTAAAACAAAAGAACTATTTACCGATTTTCATATAGATTTTGAAAAGTTGTATAAGATACAACCACATAACATAGAAGACCTTAGAAATAGAATTACGCAAGTGATAAACTCTATTACTACTTATTTTTATGACTATCAAATTTTACTCCCCAAAAAACTTAAATAACCGTAACATATTTGTTCCTACATTCCTTTGTTTTATGTGAAAATGAAGTAATTTATCATTGATATAACATTTTCAAACGTCATTTTCTCGAAAACTGTCAAAGATAGGTATAGGGTATGCTACATGTTTTGGTTCTAGAATTTTCTGGGCAATCTAAATTTCTAATAATATATATGGTATTCCATTAAAAATAACAAAGTTTATACTGTTTTCGGTTAAACCGAAAATGGCAATCAGATCTTGAAGTAATCAAACTCTGCATCGTTGTCAACCATACAACTTCCCAAAGTTTTAAATCGATATCTTTTTTTACAAGGAAGTTATAGGCTGGCTAGTAATATCGTAGGCACCCGGTATATATATATATATATATATATATATATATATATATATATATATATATATATATATATATATATATATATATATATATATATATATATATATATATATATATATATATATATATATATATATATATATATATATATATATATATATATATATATATATATATATATATATATATATATATATATATATATATATATATATATATATATATATATATATATATATATATATATATATATATATATATATATATATATATATATATATATATATATATATATATATATATATATATATACATTTCTTTTTTTTGTGATTATAAATCTTAGGTTTGTTGCGTTGCAATTCATGACATAGAGAAATAAGCAAATAGATGAATAATAAGGAAGACACACTTACCAGTTGTATATATAGACATATATATGGAAACGAACCACTTAGAAGTTATACAAGTTCTTTCATTTTCATTGAAGATCTTCAGAGTGATTTACGATTTGTTTTATTGATTATTTTTATTTGAATTTAAAATATTAATACTTCAACATTTTGAGTGACTTTTGTGACCTTAGTTTTTGACGGAATTGAAATTCACAGAAAACACAAACCTATTCTACTATTTATATTTGTTCTATATATAGTACAAATGATCAATAAAACAAATGTATGTCCAGATATACAAATGGCAAGTGTATCTTCCTTTGATTATTCATCTATTTACTTATTTCTCTATGTAATGCATTGCTGCAAAGCCAATATTTCTTGTCACAATATATATATATATATATATATATATATATATATATATATATATATATATATATATATATATATATATATATATATATATATATATATATATATATATATATATATATATATATATATATATATATATATATTACACCAGCTCTTGCACATAACAATATGTTATATAAATATTGTAATTTCAGATTCGTGTGATACTTGTCCTAATCGTTATATGTGAGGTAATATTTTGCCACCCTCTGTCCATCCGCATACCGGAAATAACAAACAAGGCCCCTCCTGAAGAAATAAACTCACTGACAGAACATAAACATTTTACAAGATCCATAGCGGCGCCATCCATATCGATTAACAATGCAGAAGAAACAATAGAAGAAGTGGAAGCTATGCTCAAGGCCAATCCAACGCTTCCTCGTCTAACTAGGGGAGAAATTCTGGATCTATTGGAAAATATAACTAAAGCAGATATGGTTAAAAATACCCCTTTGATTGACCAACAAAAGTTAAAAGACAGGGACCCCAAGGCTGTAATGATGGTGATGCCATATACTCCTACAAATGACAATGAGAATAATCTGGAAGATTTATTTACCAAACCACCTGTAACTCACATTGTTGGAACAGAACCATTTAAAAAAATTCCAGAAGCATTTCAACGTCAACCAACACAAGATGGAAACTTCTTTGATCTAGGTAACTATAAGCTACTCAAACCTATATCAGTTGTTTACTATAGCTGTGATTAATAATATTAATAATTGTAGGTAATGATAAACATACAACAGTAAAAGAGCATACGCCACTCAGAGTTGGTATTCAGCACTATATAATTAATAGTACTTCAACTTCCACTGTTGCCCCGTCCAAAAATTTTGACAATATACAAAACGAAACTACTAAACGGAGAAAACCTCAACCAACATTTGAACCGCTAATTTCATCAACAGCAACCTCGTCTCCCTCAAGAGGAAAAAGACCCATTAGACGAAGGCCACCTACAACTGAAAAACACCCAAATCATAAGTATCCTGATGAAGTAACTACAGAATCTAAGAAAAAACCTGCATTACTCCCAAGTACAGGCATAAGAATTGTAGAACACCCTAAATTATCTCTGGTTGATATCGACGAGGATTTGCAGACTCAAGAAGATCAGCGTAGTGATGTTTCGGTCAAGGCAGGTCCACCAAAATTACTTCAAAATATCTCGGAGAAAAATACTGCTGCGGTTACTAGCGGGGGTGGTGCTCAACACAGCAGTACTACCTTTCCCTTCATTGATATGGTACCAGAACATTTAAAAGGTAAATCCAATAGCTATTGATGACCTCAATATCCGGTATACACTATATATATAATTCAGTATCCGCAAAGAGTACTACACTGATTGTTTTCAGGTGTTCTAGTGGATATGAATCCTGCATCTGCATTAAATGGCGACCCTCCAAAAACCACTCCTCTTCCAAGGAAATCATTGGAAAATGTAGAACAGCAACGACTCGAAAATATGTTGGCTTCCCTTGGAGTTTTTCCACACAGAACAACTACCACGACTACATTAGTTCCAGATATAAGCAGCGTTGCAGACAACTTGAGTCCAGATATGAGAGACTTACTTATGAATTTTGGCTTGATTCCAAGTGAACAGAAACCAGCTGCTGCAAAACAAGACCAAGATAGCTATAATCCAGTGAAAGCTGAGGTTAAACCCGAGGCATACGGAGGTTTTAAACCACTTCCTACTAATCAATCGAGCAGGCATGAGATGGAAGAGTTGTTGGCGAGGTTTGGTCTAGGGAAGAATTCTCGAATGGAGAAGTCGATCCCGAAGAATGAAGAGAAAGGCTTAAACTTTGATATGGTACCGGATGAGTATAAAGGCGTTCTGGAGGATATTGGACTTACTGATCGAGATGGTAAGTAAGCAAACTTGTAGTTCCTTTAACAATATAAATGTTTTTTTTCTGTTGAATGAAGGTCGAATGATCAAAGCTGAGCCTTTAGTGAAAACCCAGGAAAAGCAGCATGTTTACAATCCCGTTGATAGTCAGTATGCCTCAAACGAGGAAATAGAAAAATTGGGAAAACTACTACAGATTGTTAAGCAATTAGAAAATTTGAATCGTACCGTAACCGAAGATGATTTGAAACATGTTGATGTGACAACATTGAAGGAACTTGTGTCAAGTCTGAATGTAGAAGAGAAGGTGGTGCCTTTAGACGAACGAAACGCACCGAATCCACTAAATTACGATTATGGTCTAACTAAAAATGAGGTAAAGCGTCAGAAAAATGGCACAAGTACAACAACTCCTGCACCAACTACTGTGGCATCTACTACAACTACGGAGGAGTCCAAGAATGCTAATATAAAAGATCTGGAGGCTTCATTTGGTGGTCAGGTGGATGTAAGTCCGGTCACGGAGAGTGCTGCTCCAGAAACTACCACTCCCAATCGTAAGACGGGTGTTTACTATCTCTTCGATTGGAACACGTTTTTGGATATTGATAACCAGCTTGGGAAGAGAGTTAACTTGAGGTTCCAACCTACTGTTGGAGATCCTAAAAGATTTTACTCTGTGAGCGTGCCTTAGAATAAAATTGATTTAAGTCTAAGTGATTTATTGCTCAATTATTGTTAAAAAATGGTGTACTATTAGTTCTCACTTAAGAAACATTCATTTTCAGAATTCCTTTAAAAGATGGGGGCATTTATTTTTAACAAAATCTTTTATATATATTATTTATATCTAGGAAAGTTTATTTAGTTTCACATCTTGTACATAGACATATTTAATAATTATTATTTGTAAGTGTTTTTTATCGCTGGATATTTGGTGTATGAAGGTTATCATATATCTAACTGGATAGATTGTTCGTTGCTGGGTGTGATTAAGATTGAAATTATACCCATTGTTTGTTTGTGTGCCTCGCCACAAATGAAATAGAAAGTAAAATATTTACATAGTAAATACATTTTTATTGAAACCTATGGTTGCCTTGAAATCATTAATTTGTTATCGTAAAAACCTCTTGTAATAAGCTACGCAATAATGACGTCTTGGTATGTTGCAATCATTAACCCTATTCTAATTATTGGTAGCAGCTAAACTTTCAGATCCCTTTCATGTCAATCGCAGGCATGTTCATGTTACTACCAGACAAAGTCAAAAGTAAAAAGATTTTTATTCTTTGAGACATAAAAATGTCCCTACCTATCAGAAACTGAGAAACGCCATATCTGTTATAAGCATTTTTTTAACATTAATTAGTAATACAATTAACATACATAATATATAAAAAAAATAATATATAAAACGTAATTTAAAAGAGACATGAAAGCACATGAAAGCAATATAATTAATGTCCGGTTAAGTGTTTTATACTATACAGGGTGTTTCTAAATTGCTGCCATGGATTTTAAGATATTAATTTGTACAGAATATTAAGAGGGGTCCTTCATATATTTTTGTCCAAAATCCCTTTCCCTCCAAGTTACAGCAACTTGGGGTACATTTTTTATTATTTACTAATAATATTTTATTTGCACCAATAAAATTACATTTTGTGTCAGTTTTTTAACCCTTAGATATTGTTACAGGGGGGTAAAATCTCAGACCCTATAATATTTTTCAACAGAATTTTGAGCGCATCGACCAGTGGCCATAATTAATAGCTTCGACTTAGTAATTTATCAAACATATAGTTATAATAAAGTAAGTATGAATTCAGTAATATTACCATGCAAATACAAAAAAAGTAGTTAACGAGATTATAACGCCTTTATAGTCTCGAAGAAAAACGTATTTCAGACAGTCAGGGAGGTGGGTCAAAATGGGAGGTACAAGTGCATCAGACGTATGCAATATATAAACATGTATACTGATTAAAAATATGTGTAGTGATAAAGTTTGAGTAATTAATATCTGTTATGGAATTATTAAAAACATAAATTATGAACTCATGTGATTGGTAGATTAAAATGTGTTATGTTAAAAGAAGGGGTTGTAACCAGGAAGCAGTGCATTGTTTTAAATATGCAGACTTTCTTTCCTACAAACAACAACTAAGAAGATAAGGTGAGAAGAAAAGGTGGCCACATAATTTTTGATATCTCTTAAAAATTGTTATAAATTTTGCTATTGCTATTGCTAAACTATTGCTAGTAATATTTTAAATATTTTTCATCGTACACAAGTGTGTACGGGTTGAAAAGCATCATCATCAAAAAAAGCTCAGATAATACAAACTACCAGACTTCCAGAGAAATTCTCAGATAATTCGAAGGAGCAGTAATTGCTGTCCCATTGATATTACTATATTGATATTATTATTCATCCGCTGTTTTGCATCCCGAACGAGATTGCAGGAGTTGGACGAGAAGTACGAGATCCCGAATCACAACGCAACAGTTCCATAAATGTAACACTACGTTAGTTCGAAAGTGTCAGTGACCTCAAAGGTTTTAAAGGATTAACATAATGAAACTAAGGTAATAACCTACATGCTTTATTGAAATATTTTCCCGTTGCAAATTTGCACAATATTTCATTATTATTTGTTCGCCCAGGATTCTTGATATCCCATGTAAATTTATAGTTTCTAAGTTATTTAGTTCAGGAATTGTTAAGAAATGTTAGTTGCAAGTGTTATAGTAAAACACGAATATAATCACATGATTTTATAATAAATATCATTATCACTTCAAAATAGGATAAAATCTTTTCTTCTCGTAAATTAATGAGATTTTTCCACAGATATTTTCAATCAGATAAACAGTAATTGAAAATCAATCAACACTTTGCTTAAAGTGTCTGTTTTGAACTTCCCATGGGAGAGATGTTTCATTGTTCTAGAATATACAGTGACTGACCAAGCTAATAAATTTCAAGTTAATTAAATTTTATATTCAAAAAATCAAAATTCCTCATTTCAATAATGAAGTGGCGCCCATAAAAAATAGATTTCAGAACACATAAGCTCACCAAAGTAAGTATAGTCTAAGTTAATTTTGTAACGATCAATTAGCATCTCAATCTAAAATAATGCCACTAAGTATAATATAAACCTAAAATATCATAACAATGGGCAACCAAAAGTGGGCCCTTTCACTCACTAAAATCAAATATAACAATATATATATATATATATATATATATATATATATATATATATATATATATATATATATATATATATATATATATATATATATACACAAGAACTGTGCGACACAAGATATCGCTACGTAAATATACTTGTATCAATATCTCTCTTTTAGTATAATGTGTGTAACGGCCTTTAATATACATTTGCAAAAAACCTGCATTTTTTGTTATTTTTTGTCCATGGTGGTTCTATATATTAATCAGTCATCATTAGTGAGTCCGATGATATTCGTCCTAAATGTTATTAAAGTTTTAAAATATGAACAATATTTAACGTTAGTAAGAAAATGTTTCAGATTGCAAGTGTTTGTTTTTTAATTACTCTTGGTTTTAATTTATGTGGCTGTTTTCAAGAGGCTTGGTATTCGTATCAAAGTGATTTAAAATACTCCAATAGAGAAGGTAAGCAGAGTTCATTTATTTTCGATATACAGTGTAACATCATATATCTAGACCATATACAGTATGAGTCAGTAGTATGAGGTGGAGAGTAATAAACACACGTTAATTTAATGCATTTTGCACTCTAAAAATATGCAAAAAATGCTCGATAAAAATGTATGATATAGTAATAAAAAAACCTACATAGGTCAGGTTTGGCATACTATTTATTTATTTCTATTCTCTTACATAGGTACAATATCTTATTAAGACATCAAAGGTTCAACTCTTTCTAGGAAAAAACTTATTGGTCCTTTTTATAAATTGAGAAATTTCTTAAATGCATTTAAATTAATTTAACCTAAAAAGTTATAATACATTAATTGTTAACAAGAGTTATATTGTTATTGATATAAACATGCATGAATTACATTTATTTCTTTTAATGTAATTAAAATTTTAATTTTTAATTTTTTTTGGTAGGCCTGTGATCATTTATTATTATGACCTTTTCCTCGTCTATTTGTCTATCGAGAGTATCGAGGCATAACTGTGTATACGATTTCGCTTACTAATATATAGTGAAAACTTATCAGTAGATTTTTTGAATCACTACTATACAGGTTGTCTCAATTGAATGTTGGTAAATCGGTGAAGCGAACAATCGTCCAAACCACCCAATCAAATCAAACGGTGTATTAAATAATATATATATATATATATATATATATATATATATATATATATATATATATATATATATATATATATATATATATATATATATATATATATATATATATATATATATATATATATATATAATATTATACAGGGTGATATTATACAATATTATTAGGTACGTAAATATAATAAAAATTAACAGATTTAGATAAAATTTTACATCATAATATGTATTCTCTTATTAAATGTAGTGAAAACATATCAGGAGATTTTCTAATTTCTTTTACATACGGAACTCGAATAAAAATTAAAATGAAGACTTCACTCAGTATTCTGGTAAAATCACAATCTTCCAAACCACTTAATCAATTCAAATACAAATTTATACACGTATTAAATATACTTAAGGACAAAGATGAACTGAAAATGTTTTAATATAAATTGTAATCAATTTAAATTAATTGATTGTAAAAGTAATTGTAAAAGTAAATATATTATTTAATCATTCAAATCTTTAATTTCTGATAATTGAAGAAAATGAATATAAATGAAAATGTATATAAATTAAGGGTGCTCTATACCAGCTGATCAAATCGCGCTTATAACGTGAATAATAATGGATTTTATTAGATGGTTGAAAGGATCTGTTGAACTGAATTCTTGGTTGCATATTTTTGAAATATATTTTAGTCAAACCTCTCACCAGAGGTAACCTAGTAACACCTCTAAATGGAAAATCGTTTTGAAAAATTGTATAGGACAGAATTGTTTATTTTTGTGTCAGACAGGATGGAAAGCTGGTAATTTTAATATGGCAATTAAAAATAACAAGTTATAATTGTTTGTGAATAACTTTTCACTATGTAGACTTTAGTTATAAAGCAACTTGCCAAATATGGCTCATTGCGACAAATATTGAGCTCAAAATTCGAAATTTACTGAATTTACTAATTTCAATATGGCTGCCTATAGTATAGAATGTTCTTAATATATTTTGTTAATAAACTCATATAATTTATGGGAATGCGGCACTTGTCTACAACTCAGACGCGCATATTTTTCAATTGTGAAGAAAAGTAGAGACATTTTTTGGGCAAATAACTTTTTTATGTATTCATTCTCTTTGAAATTTTTTTCCCTAAATGTTATACGCCGATTTAAATTGTTATTAAGTACTTAAGTACTTAACGGTATTATTTAAAAAAATCCTACTTCCGCAAATTGATAATTTTAGAAATGTTATCTCTAATATATACATATAGGGTTTTTCTGAATTGATGCAATATATTTTAAGAGGTGATTGTTCAGCAAAAGTAAAGGGGGTGTTTCATATAATTTTGGCGGAAAACTTCCACTAATAAAATGGCAGTTTGTAAATGTTTTTGTAACCTTTTTACCACCCTTTACAAGGGGGTAAAAAAACCAACCGCTATAATATTTTTCATCAATTTTTTTTAACGCGTCGACATTTCTTTACTAAAAAACGCAAAGTCGACATTACTTTACTAAAAACCGCAAAAAAATGCAAAGTAGGGCACTCTATAGTACATTAAAATCGCAAACTAATGGCTAGTTCTGATTTTTAATATGTTGTTAGGACCACTACCAGTAGTGTATATCCAAGTTTACAGCTTCGAAATATCTGTGCTACTTCGTAGCAATTTTCGCATTTTTTCGGTTGTTTCACTATATAATTTAAACTATGCGTTTGTTCATAAAACATGTTATTACGGTTTTAAAGTAGATTAAATTTGCTACTACAATTTGGGACTAGAACGAGCTCTATAGATATAATATTTACAAAAATATTTAAATATTTACAGACCCTTCTGAAATTTGCATTTTTTTCCAGAACTGGTGATAACTGGCGTAGCAACAGATGAGAATGTTATGTTGGATTTTAATGTCACAAAATGGACAACTATCTCCACTGGATCCAATTGTTACACAGCTGGAATAATGGATAGAGAAATTGTGGTCTTATTTAGTACTTTGAATTTGAATCAGACCAAATTCCATATCACTCCCAAAATAATCGGTAAGCATGTGCTACATATAGCTAGCTATATCATAGAGCACACCGTATTCAGCATATAAATTTTTAGCTAATTTCTATGAGGATTTGAACATTGATCATACATTTTGATAAAAAAAACATAAAAAGTATGTGTGGTTGTGGTTTAATATTTTCTGTGCTAATAGTTAGGAAGTCGAATAGACATACTAAAAGTCCCCACTCCTAGGAGGTGAGCAGGGTGCAGGGGCGTACGTAGAAGCTACCTTTCTTTCAGTTTTTTGCTTATATCTCGGAAACTATGCGTCCTCGTGACGCTATTGATGACGTGAGGCTATTCAATACAAAATTAGAGCTGATAAAATGTGCCGCAGATAAAAGTTTTATTTCCTAATTTTTTTGGTATAATTTCCTAGATATCCTCGATCAAAATTTACCTGATCTTACCTGATTAATTCGTCGGCCCTTCATCCTACGGTATATATAGAGCGGGGTGCAGAGAGGCACAAAGGAGATTTCGGTGTTTCGCTTATACCTTGAAAAATGTGTAACAAGATCCACCCCATTAAATTTTTTCGTGATCTCGTGTAGTTTCCGAGATATGCGCGCTTAAAATTTGCAAATTATGAAAAAAATATTTGTAAATATTCTTCGTTTTTTTACCTTATTGAGACTAGCTAGCTCGAAGGCCCTTCATCCTACGAAAAAGCCATAAGAGAGAACGTTGTATAGACCATCAAGAATGCGATAGGTCTATTCGTACTACAGGAAATATTTAAAGGACCAGGCAATACGCTCAGTGGTGTCCAATGCATTCTGCCACCAGGCACGCGATTGCGTTGAATTTTTCAGATCGAAGTTTTAGACGCATTTTGCATGGAGACTTATTATCACTCACTTAATATCACTCAATTAAAATACAGATCGTTCACAAGTTGAAAGACATTAATAAAATAGCTCGTTTACCTTTTGCAGACAAATGTTAGAAGTGTTAAATAATGATCCAAATGTTCTCAATAGGATTATCATGTCGGACGAAGCTCATTTTCATCTAATTGGATACGTGAACAGAATTTTCGTTATCGGCCACATGATAATCCATGAGAGCTTCATGAAAGACCTCTGCATGATCAAAAAGTGACAGTATGTCATCGCTTTTGGCACAATCGGACCATACTTTTGTGAGGAAAACAACCACATCGTTACAGTCAATTTTGACCGATATGTTATGATGTTGGAGACATATGTGAATCTAGAACTACAAAGAAGCTGCCAAAATATTGTATGGTTTCATCAAGATGGTGCCACCACTCATACCTCCAGGCAAATTTTAACTATTTTACAGCAAATGTTCCCATATCGCCTCTTTTCCCGTTTTGATGACATTTCGTGGTCCTTAAGGTCCCCGGATTTGACCACCAGCACCAGATTATTTTCTTTGGGGCTATTTAAAGGCAAAAGTGTACACTATATGTCCTCAGACAATACAATACTTAAACGCCCGGATTATGGAGGAGGTAAACGTAGTTGACCAAGATTTGCTTCGAAATGTTATGGAAAATTTTAGGATGAGACTGCAAATGTGTGTCAATGAGCATTGCGGACATCTTAAAGACATAATTTACAAACATTAACAAATTTCCAACAATAAAGTTCATGTTTCAGTACCGGTTGTTAGAATCGCTTAATTTATTTTCCCACGGCAATCTTTTTAAAATAGTTCAATCCTGTTGCCGCATCCTGTATAAGTAACTGGAAACGAAGGAATAACGGAAAATACGAAAGTTACGCCTTTCATGGTCTACAATGTTCTCTCTTACAGCTTTTCTACTACGAAGGGCTCTCAAATGAGTTAGTTAAATAAGGCAAAATGTCAGGCAAAATTTCTTTTCATAATCTGCGAATTTTGATCACGCATATCTCGGAAACGATGCGAGATCGCACAAAAATTAATAAAATCTCTTTGTTGCACATCTATACAACATATTCAACATAAGACCTTATCGCTAGGACGCATAGTTTTTATAATATAAGCCAAAACCCGATAAAGGTTCTACGTTCGCCCCTGCACCTCGCTCACCTCCTAGGAGAAGGAACTTTTAGTATGTTTACCTTAATTTGTTCCTTTCATTTCCCTCTACAATCTTTCATTGACTGGACTAAATTGAACTCAATGTAGTCTTTTAATATTTTAGGTTTAGCCGACAGACCGATAGATGTAATCCTATTAGAAACAAGAAATCGAGGAACCAGAGATATATTTTTAGTCGTTGCATATCAGGATCTTTTACAAATAGACTGGTATATTATTCAAGGAAATGACTTGGTAGTAGTAGATCTTTTGTAATATTAATCATATTTATTTTTAATTTTGTTTGCAGAATATATTCTGGAATTTGAAAATTCAATATCCTGTAGTTCACATGAATGCTTATCAGATAAAGGACAGGAGTGTTCTGCTTCTAGCAAGTAGCCATCATAATAACTCAACTACTGTGGATTTATATGATTACACCTTTAAGGAAATTAATCAAAAATATAGGTAACGAGTTATATTAGGAACAATATTTATAAATAAAATTATTTATAATACGAGGCAAAGCTGGAAAGACTCTTTGTACTCTAGTCGGAGGCTAGGAGGGACTAACCAGCAAAAAAATATGTATATGTCATTTAAGATACATAAAATATATACCTATGGTAGGTCAAAATTAGGTTTAAAACACACACACGATACTTAGTATCCGTATCATATATCAAATATATTTTATTTCAATACAATGTTCAGTAGTCCTGGTGTAATACGCTTTTCAACTGTATTAAAGCAAAATATGCTTTGTTGAATTCGCATAATACATTATCGCGTAAAAACAAAATATCTTTGTGAAGCCCTCATAGGACAGATTCTACAAATGAAAAAATATAGAGTGGTCCATTTAAAAAAATACCCGAAATCGTGACCTCGAATATATGGTACACTCCTGTGGTAATTTCTGTGGTAAGCCACAGAAATTTTTAACCATTCGGTTGTTTAATTATAAATAAAAATCATATCATGGAATAAAAAAGGGCAATCATACAATGGAATAATGAAACAGTGTTATTGATATATTTTTTTCTTAACTAACTACTTAAATACTGATCATTAAATTTTATCTACATATTTTTTTAATTAAAAAAGAAAATTTAAATAAAAAATAATTTGATTTTAAACAGGGGCACGTTGCGTCTAGATGTCTATAAAGACCTCGCACAATCATTGCAAGGACCACCATTAATATAATAAGGAAATTTCTTTATAATCTACGATGTTTTCAGATGATCCTCTTTTTATTATGCCTCTTTTCAATATGCCTAGTAGGATGGAGCGAATTTTTTTGTTTTACTTAACTAATTAGCACTATTTACCAAAAGTTGCCTTTGCTATAGTAGATAACCTGTAATTTTTTTTTTTAAATTTAAAAAAAATATTTCCATTCCCCGCCGCTGAGTCAAATAAAAAAATATTTTTTTTGCTTAATTATTTAGCACTATCGACCAAAAGTTGTCTTTGCTATAGTAGATAACCCGTAAATTTTGTCAATATTAAAAAAAAATGTCTTCATTGCCGCTGAAAAAACGAAAATACATCGAAGCGATATATGGCTATTTTCGCCCGACATCTCGTCGTACTAGGACATGTTTCGCCAATAACAGGTTCGGCTGAAAACATTATGAACGCAATATTTTCCTTTTTGACTGAATTAACACAGCAAATATTAACACAGCCAATATTCTAGCAATAGGTTGTGATGGGACGGTTGTAAATACAGGCAACATTGCTGGTGTCATCTGCCTTTTAGAAAAACAATTCGGAAGACATTTGCATTAGCTTGTCTGTCAGCTACACTCAAACGAACTTCCTTTAAGGCACTTGATTGAAAAGTTAGATGGAGCCACGTCTGGTCCTAGAGGATTCTCGGGAGCTATTGAAAAACAATTAACAAGCTGTGACCAGTTACCTGTCATAAATTTTAAACCTATTAAATGTGAACTTCCTGAAGTAGATAGAGAACAACTCAGTACAGACCAAAAATATCTCTTTGATGTAACCACTGTTGTGAGAGTACAGGTGAATTTCCTGCCAGTTTTGTTTCTAAGAACCCTGGTAAATTATCACATGCAAGATGGCTTACCAGCGCAAATAAAATTTTAAGACTCTATGTAAGAACCCCTGTCCCATCAGCAAACCTGGTAGAAATTGCTACATTCAATAAGGTATATGCTCCTATCTGGTTTAACATTAAAACCAAGCCCAAAATAAAAGATGCTCCGTTAAATTTATGGCGCACCATACGTTTGAGCCGATATCTGAGAGAAGATCTCAGAGAAATTGTTGATAAAACCATTCAAACGAATGCATTCTTCGCCCATGTGTCTGAAAGTTTACTAGTTGCAATGCTTGCTGATGAGAGGCAACATATTCGAGAGGTAGCTATGCGCCGAATATTATCCATTAGGACGAAGGAGTCGGCGGCACAAGGTAAAATCAGGAAGTTTGAAATTCCTAAAATAAACTTTTTGGCAAATGACTATATGGAACTCATCTTTTGGTAAGAGGAAGCTATAAGTGAGCCAACACTAACGCGACATTTAAGTGATGAAGCAATTAGTGAAAATTCGCCTATGCTTTCATTGCTTTTCAACCAACCTTGTCACACACAAGCTATAAAAAGGTGTGTTAAAGTTGTTACTGAAGCTTCTTTAAGTGTTTGTGATGCTAGTACTCGTGATGGTTTCATAAGATCACGACTTCGAGATCGCAATATAATGCCAATATTTGAAACCAAGCCACACTATAAGGCGGAATAACAAGGTATATATGATTTGGTAGATAACTATAAAATAATTAAATTATCGGGTGCTTGGCAGGCGGAGAAGGGTGGTGGAACACGAAATGAAGCCACCTCCCCGTGGTGTGTTTTGGGTAGTTTAGGAAACTAGCAAAGAGCTGCAGTCTTCGATTTTCAGGAAATTTTCTATAATACTAAAACTAAACATGTTTCAAGGTCATTGCGGGGCATGAGGGGCGTATCGGAAAATTTTGCATGTATCATCTACTACTATTTAGACAACTTTTAGCGCATAGTGGTATCTTTAAAAAAAATTAAAAAAACATAATAGTTCAAGGTCATTGTGGGATATCAAGGTAAAAAAAAATTGGAAAAAATTACTGATAAATCTGCTACTATAAAGACAACTTTTAACATGTAGTGCTAAGTGCTCGTGTGAATTTTCGAAAATTAATTGTTTTTCGCTCCACCCTAATGCCTAGTAGCTTTGTTTAACTCTTTTTATATTTTTACTACTTTACTACTTTTATACATGTTTCAGTTCTTTGTATCTCTGATTTCCCCGTCCCCACTATTTGTCATAAGCCAATACAATATAAGTTTCTTATATGATTACCTTCTTCAATTAATTCATCCGTTTCTCATAATAATGCATCAATGTTTCTGATATACTATTAATTTTCGTAGGATACGGGACTCCCTTGATCTGCCGAATCCTGTAAAGTCTTCAGCTTTCAATAATTTCGAAGACGATTACTATCTATCAATACCACAGAGCCCTTTAAACTTAGTTTTAATATTTAAATGTCAGGACTATCAGCTTATTAATTACACTGTCGTTAAAAGTGTGAATGTGAAGAGCGTGGTATCTTTTGATATTGGCTTCAAAACTTTTTTGGCATTTGATGGGGTCACTGAACATTCCGGAATTTACCAGTTTACTAAAGATGGGATCCTGCGGGAAAAAATCGTGAATTCGAATTGGAATGGAATTCACTACTTGCTACCCATACCTATAATGACGTATTGGGATGATATTATACTTTTCGCACAGAGAACATTAGACCATCAAAGTCACAACTCACCTGCCATTGACATTCTAACATATAATGGAGGTAAGAGAAGCATATTTATATTGCTCTTTTAAAATAGTTTAACACTCTAGGGAAATTTGAGGAACACGAAGACATTCCCTGTTCGCACTTCGGAGAGCAACAACAGGTCTTGACATGTCTGCAAGATGGTAACGGTATCATTGGATCTAGTTATATATCTGTGGGTGACCATATAGGTCTTATTGTTCCAAAATCAGGCTTTTCTCTTTTGTTTATAATACATTCAACTATTAAGGAAATGAAAAATCCCAAGGAAGAAGAACTGAACCGACTAGCTAAAATCCAGGATACCCTGAAGGTGAGTTTAAAGATCTTGGAATAGTTATAAATAATGCCTTCTTGCAAATTATTTACAGAAAATAATTGAGTACAATAACGATGAGTACGAAAAATTAAAAAATCTGAAAAGATCTCATGAAGAAGATTTAACTATTGAAGGTAATCAAAAAAACCTTACTGTTCTTTCAAAGGAGCGTCAAGAGGAAGACTTATCAGCATCGAGTGACCGCCTTGATGCTATTGGAAGGCAGGTATATAAATTGAAAGACACAGTGGATAAAATAGCGGAACAGGAAAACAGCAAGGAATTCAATACAATTACTATTAATGGCGACTTAGAAATACAAGGAGAAGCTGTATTTAAAGATGCAGTAGTAGATAGAATTAAAGAAGTCCCCGCATCAGTATTACTAGAAGATATAGTGAGGTGCGTAACACAATAATTCTATTAGGGTTTATGATAACTTCGAAACATGCAATTTTAGTATTCCGTTAATTTTTATCTTTAAGGAAAGATGCTGTTTCAAAAATAAAAGGGAAAAAGACATTATC
>CAXKVY010004622.1:0-22500 GCA_964058915.1 Tetropium fuscum | reverse complement strand
TGACTTTAAATATCACAGCGATAAGAAATTTGGGATTTTTTTAAATCCCTTTACCCATATCAAACAATAGATAAGTCAGAGACACTGTATACCCCAAATATTACGAGGAAATACCGAAGTTTCTGGGTGTACCCTAATATCGATCGATCTCCGAGCAACATTAATCGAACCCATCAATGATGCGTAACTAATTATCTTGCCAACACAAACAGTCAGGATAACCCAAGAATGTCAACCTAATGGATACATGGACATATCAATCCCTAGCCTGGCATAAATTCCCGAGCATTGTACTATCGAATTACGAGGTATAAAATACTCGAACGAGAAGTCACCAATTTAAGGAGCACCATTTCACCTGCCAACTATTCCACAATGGCACCCAGACGAAGCTGCGCGGAAGATCCAAATCCCCGAAGAAATCAACAGTTAGATCAACTTACAAAAATCCAAAGTGAATCCAGAGAGTTTAAAATTGAACCCTTACATAAAAACAGTGACACTTAAGTGTTGAATATTATTCTTTATTTTATATAAACTCTATAAATACTGTGTTGTAAGGAATGCCAATTACCCTTTATGGTTTTTATGGTTCTGGCTTTATGGTTTTTATGGTTTTCTAAACCTAAGCGGACTTGTGAAAATAAAGATGATAAAAATTATGTTTTCCTTAATTTTCAATCTTTGAAGAGCGCATTGTCATCCTTGGAATACCGTAGTCAGCATAAGATAAGGAAACCTTATAAATACGAATGTCTCGCTATGAAGATTGTTCAATTGCTCATTCATCTTCACTCACGTAACATTGTAGTAGAAAAAAATAAATTTATAATATTCAATTTTTAAAGTTTTTTTAAAAAACTAATTCTTGTGAATTAAGAATTTATTTGCCCACATCAACGTTATATAGCTGCTGAGTGAATTCAATAATTTCGAGGATCATTTAAATTCATTTAGTTATGATATAATAGGAGTAACGGAAACCTGGTTACACGATAATATTTATGATGATGCAGTCAGAGTTAATAACTTTACTTTAAATCCTTACGTAAAATCATTCGCTGAACAACTTTTCCTCGAAACTTTTCTCTCTAAAACCATTACTTTTTCCACTATTGAAAGAAAAGTGAAAAAGGTGCCATTTTCAAAATCATTTTGCAATAACAAACAATGACGCGTATCTCGCTCCTTGTAACGCTTCTTTTTAATGTCTTGCTATATACGTTAAGATATTTCATTTAAGCCCTGTTTCAGCGGGTTCCGTCCAAATTCACGATGTTTTTTTTCTCTTGACACCCCTACTAATAAACGATATAACAGGTTTTCCAATAAGAACGATATTATTTTGAAATGATTTGGTAACCATGATAATGATGTTACCAGTTGTCAATTATTGTCAGTATCCTAAAACAATTTATTATTGCTAAATACGCGCTTCAAGAACGTTTGGTTATTATCCAAAAATTTTACGAAAAGAGACGTTCTTTTGTGAGCATTTGTCGCGTACCTCGCGAAAACTTTGCCCCTTCATTGCTTGCATTCGTCGCATCGTTGAGAAATTTGAAAATAAGTTTCCTCTTCACGATCTAAAAACACCAGCAAGTCGTCGAAATACCAGAACTGTTGAGAATATTGCTGCTGTAAGAGCTAGTGTTGCAGAGGATCAAAAATTATCAATTCCTCGTCATGCTCATAGGTTATGGCTTAAAAACGACCGCTTTAATTTTACACCGTATAAGATTGTTTTGATCCAAAACTTAAGCCACTGGACTCTCGTCGGTATCGAGAATTTGCTGCTTGGAGTTTAGATCAACTTGAAATGGATCCGAATTTTTCGAAAAAAAATACGTTCTGATGAAGCTAATTTTTGGTTAAATGGATGTTAACAAGCAAAATTTCCGTTTTTGGTGTTAAAAAAAATCTACAACAGATTCACAAGAAGTTTTTATATCCGCTAAAGGTAACTGTATGGTATGGTGGCATTATCGGGCCATTTTTTTTCCAAAATGAGGTAGGAGATGCAGTTGCAGTGAATGGTGAACGATACTTTTGCGGTCAAATTTGGATGCACTTAATATGGAGGATATGTGGTTCCAGTAAGGCGATGCCACATGTCACACTACTCATGAAACTAACGACGTATTGTAAGAAAAATTGACGAAAGGATAATTTCAAGGAATGTAACGGTTTACTGGCCTCCAAGAAGATGTGATTTAACTCCTTCAGATTCCTTCTTGTGGGGCTATTTGAAATCTAAGTTCTATGCAAACAGACCACAAACATCTGATGCATTAAGATCGAATATTGGACGCTGTATTCGTCAGAGCACGCCCGATTTATTACACAGTCATTGAAAATTGGGTTCGTCGAATTCCCTCGTGGACGCGAAGTCGAGGTGGACATTTAAGCTATGAGTCATTCAAAACATAAATGTTGTCGACAGTACTTTAAAATAATATACAAAGTATGGTTGTATCTGAAATAATTTTATTTTTTTAAATTCTTACCTAATATAGTTGAAAATGCCCATGCAATTTCGATGAAGCCTTTCATTCTCTCGTGTGGACTTTCTTTCACCATTTCGCATATTTCTAATTTCGCTATCGCTTCTATATTCGGTAAAATATACGTCGATATCATTAAAGCAAATATATGAACCGCCACTAATACTGTTGTACACACGGCGAACATTACGAATAACCATTCTGGAACGTTCGTGGGGGTATTAATTTGAAGTTCTACCTAGAAAAAAACACACTATTAATTAATTGCAAGCAAGATTTACAATGTAGACCAATCAGCGGAAGGTTGTAGCTGGAATTTTTGTGTTTGGGACTTTGTTTGGACTTGTTAAGACTGTTAGGAAATAAACGTACTAAAAATCCTCACTCCCAGGAGATGAGCGCGGTCCAGGGGGCACGTAGATGTCCCCTGTTTCGGGTTTTTGCTTGTAGCTCGGAAACTGTGCCATTTAATATACAAAATATACAACATTGAAGCTGGTATGCTATAATATTGATTTCATCCATTTTTTTGCTATCTCGAATAGTTTCGGCATTCAAAATCTAATTTTGAAAAAAAAAAAAATTTTGCCTTATTTGACTGGCTCACTCTTCGACCTGTGGTGGTGATTTTGTGGGATCACCAGATAGTGGGTAAACCACCCATGAATGGAGACACAGTCTGGCTACTTGGTATTTATTTAACACAGTTCATTATCACATAGACACAGCGAGACGTATAACGTTCAACGCTTAAGTGCTTACTTGCTTCGAGGCATCAATGTTTCAACGCATCAGTACATCAATTCTTCTGGTGACCTAATTGCACTACTTTGTACAATATGGACGTGACCCAGTTTCATTTAGTTGTTATAATAATGTTGTCCATTAAGTCGACCTAGACCTTAAATATCAGCATATTATTGTTTCATATACCTGACATTGTTTATTCGCTTATGCCGGAATGGTACACAGATAATACCCAAGTAATATGGCTCTACAGACCCTTCGTCCAGCGAAAAAGTCATGAGAAGTTGTAGAGCATTAAATATCCTTCAAGAAAGCTAGTATTTCAATCATTGCTGGTTGAATGTAAGGAATGCTTAATTGCAGCCGGGATTCATCAAGTTACCAATGCCGGGAGATTAGTCACAGTGTTGCGCGTTGATTTGATCTAATTGGTCACGACAGATCAGATCACTTAAGAAGTGGTGGGTTTAAATATTGTCGTAGGTATTTCATACCTTGGTATGTATATGTATAGGTAATGTAGGATACTAGTCACAATAAATTAGATATTAAAATGGCAAATAGGAGAAATAATTTATAGTTTTTAAAATTTTGGTGCTGGGTGTGGAAACGGGCTCGAATATTAGAGACATAGTAACAAAATGTTGTGTAGTAATATTTTCGTGTCCTTTTATCCAGGGTTGTGTAGAAATGTGCTTTGCATGTAACATTTTTCTTTGGCCAATGTATTTCCAGATATTTGTCACTACTTGTTTTTGGCTAACTTTAGCAACATATCCTAATTTTTCAAACCATATTTGTGAGAGTTGAGTTAAAGATAGAAAAAAGTTTATGGATGAATGATGAAGAATTTTTTACCGAATATTTTAGGTTCTATTAATTTTCCTCTTCAGAGTAACAGTTTTTGAGAATTTTTTTTTTTTAAAATCACAGATCTTGCATCTAACGCAAGTATCGCAGGCGTATTGAAAATTCCAGACACAACTGGTAAAAATTTCTCAAGTGAATTGAATAAAAATAAAACCCAGTTGTGTTACGATTTTTTGTTCGTTTGACCCTGAAGGGATTGTCATTTTAAACGGGTTATCTTGCATGGGGTGGTCAAAAATTACAGTCTCATTTTTTTTGCTATTCTTTAAAAAAGTTTTTGTTTGCCTAAAAATAGTGATGGCTTTGTCAAAAATTGTGTTGTATATACAGGGTGGTTAAGAATTACAAAATCTTAAAATTTGGTAAGAGTAAACTTTGTGATTTTTGTTCACCCCGTATAAAAACATAATTGTGCCAAAATCATCATTAGTTTTTATACGTGGCGATCAAAAAGTACAAACTTTACTCTTACCGAATTTTAAGATTTTGTAATTTTTGACCACTTCGTATAATGAACATAATTTTTATCGACATTACTTTAGGCAAGCAAAAACTTTTTTAAATAATAGCGTTTTCCCAAAAACTAGACATTTTTTGAGATTTTGTAATTTGTGACCACCTCGTATATAAAATATGATTTTTGTCGACGTCATTACTATTTTTGGGCAAGTAAAATTAACGGAATTACTACTTATACTTGAACAGTTACAGGTAAAACTAATATTCCAGGTATATTAGAGGTAAAACTAATATTCATAAGATTAATAATTATGAAACACTAGCGGCCAAGTGACCCAGGTAGCTTTCACGATCGGGAATTATGCAATGAATGCTGACAGGCGGCGGCTCGGTGACACAGTTACACACAGTCCTTAAATGTTTATAAACATTAACGCCAGCCGATATGATTTATATTTTCATACTAACATTCTCTGTAACTGAATGAACTATATAACCCAAACACATACATAGATAACAACATAGCTAGGTCTTCTTCAGGAGGACGTGACCATCGAGGTCGCTGGCATTCACGAACGTTTTCTTAAAGACGGGTCCCATATACGCAACCAGAAGTATTTTCATTACTAAAACTAGCGCAAGGTCACGTCAGAGGGTGGTTTCTGAAGCAAAAGGGAATGAAGCACCGTCCGGATAGATGGGAATTCTGTTGATCTGTATTTACATGTCTGTAAGGCGAAATGTTTGAAACTTTATAAATTATTTCTCCTAAAAAGCCTAATTTACTGTGACTATACTAGATAAAAACGTGGAACAAAAATAAATCTATCTCGAATACTTTAAACATAAAAATTAATGTAATTATTACGAGTATTATAATAATCCGGTTGTTGCAGGATAAAAACTTGTCAACATCAAGTTTTGATGCCGATTTGTTTACATTTTTGAGGATTGAGGTTAATATGCTACCAAATAGTGCAAACTACCATTACCTGCCTAATTTATTGTTATTGTTAACAGTATTATTACGTGCATCTATGTAAATAAGTAGGTACTCTGCATTCATTAAAGTTCGTAGACACCACATTTGGAGCTGGTTAAAAACATAATTTACTTGCAGAAGAACTCGTAAAAAATAATAAAAGTATATTATTTAATTTAATATTAGTAACAACTAAGTATATTCAGGTATGTATATACTATAAACATTTAGTTTACTATGTCAGGGATATTTATGACCAAGGAGCAGGCTACGTACTTAAGGTCAAGTACCTATGAGGGCAGTAAATTTAAAATAGACACAAATGTTAAGAAATGTGTTTCTATTTGTATTTGATTATAATCCATTGCCATGTTTAATCAAAACAGATATTTTAGAGATCATAAAATTCATGAAACATTTTACTGTTTGATTTAATGTATCTTTTCGTTTTTTGTAACGAATTTTTCACTTTAGTTGAATGCAAAATGTATTTAATATTATCGGCAAATTTTAGTTTAGGTATATATTATATATACCGGTTGTTCAGATCACTTGGAAAGCTGCCATTTCTTTATTTGAACCGTCCTTTTCGTGAACCGTCCAGTGAAGGCGCACCATCTGTGCACACTCCAACTAATTTACACCATTGCAAACTATATTGCTCAAAAGTACTTTGCACCTTTGTGAAAATATCTTTTCCAGTAAAATGGTTGCAAATCAGCCAATCTATCGGTCAATGTTTTCGCTAGACATTTCGCTTTCGCTAGACATCATATTTATACGTCGAACCACAACACGTTGCGATAAGCTCACTTTCTTAAACTCTTCTGGTTCTTCTTTTCTGGTTCTGGGCACATCTACTATTATAGGCACTCTTTAACAAACTGTCCCTGAGAAATATACTTCGATGTTTTCGCTATTTTGTAACTAATTATAAAACTATCTTTAACAACACTGTCTAGATTTGATTTTTGTGAATGGAACATGGCTGTTTCCCTAAATCGGTAATGAGTTTTTTAATTTTATATTTTCTTATCTGGCCCGTGAGTAAATTATATTGAGCGAAATGCTTGCTGGAGCTTGCTTTTAAAACAGAAATTGTTTCACTGCAAAACAAACATATAAGTTTACCACTGTGCAAGATAAAAAAGTATTCATCAAAGTATTTGTCTTGGAATTGACGACATTCATGTCCACTTTCCGCTTTCTTAAACCCGACTTGTTGTTAGAATTTGCTTGAATATTTCCCGCGTCGTACTCTTCACTGTACGCGAATATGCGATGCGAACTTTATCAGTTGTTAAGAAGTAATCAGATGACACTTGCGCTGAGCGGTTTATATATTCCCCAATAAGCAACTAGAATTCTCTCGATCGTGCGAAAGTGCTTCAAGTGCACGAGCGGTTTTCCGAATCTGTATCTGTTTATCTCTTTCCAACGCCTATTTCTGACTTGATCTGTGGCGTTCTACTGCGTACGCTTAATAATATTATTTATCGATTTGAATTGATATCGTTATTTGAATTTTCTAAATCTCTCGCGGGTCGGATTGAGGCTGATAGAGGGCAGGATCCGGCCCGGGGACCGGGGGGTTGCCCATATATGGAGTATACCATGGCAGACTACAAAATAACAATCAATAATAATTTAATATTTTTTACATTAATTTACAATAATACAATATTTTTTAGCATTCGTGAATTTAAATCCCACAAGGGAAGCCGGCCAAGAACTGGATATTAGCTAGGAATCAACTAGGCGCATATTGAAAAAACACGGGTTTCGCTTCGTCCAAATACCAATTACACCAACATTTTTATGTCGGTGATTTTGACCGAAGACAGGAGTACTGTAGTTTTTTTATGCGTAACAATAATAACAACAACTATTTGGCATTTTCAATCATGTATTCAGATGAATCCAGGTTTACTAACAAACTAACAAGTTACTAACTATACTAACAATAAAGTTTGAATGTTTGTCGGTAATTTTAAAATAGACATCAATTCCTTAAACATTTTAATTTGTGTTGCTAATTTTAAAACAAGAGAGTCACAAACATTTTTATGTCTATTAAAATTTCAAACCATTTATTCAGCGAAGCCAACAAAAGTAATATAACATTATTAAAATGTTTCATGAATTTTGTGACACTTTTATTTTGTTATTAAGGGCAACACGTTCCAGAGGTTATTATCCTACGTGGACTTCGTTAGGACTGTTATTATTATATTTATGTGTAACATAAACAATCACGGAATATGTTCCCTTTATGTAATAGCTAGTTACACTATGACGTATAGAACTGCATATATAGAATCCTAAATTCCGGTTCAACGACATTTGATAACAGATACATATTCAATGAGACCGTTGATAATGTCCTTCATATATGTAATTTGTCACGATTGACGACAACATACAAACGTATAACATTAGTACCTGAACGAGTCTCCCATATTCACCGTTCAATAACCTTTTTCTGGATATCCATTATTATGAGATTTTTATTTCAAAATTGAGAGTTTAGGGAGCTCTTTTAAAAATCAGAATTTTCAGAAATAAGCAAAGGAAATGAAAGTGATGGAAATTGTACCGCACATGCTTCATAGCTTTCCTTCCACCTCCGTTGATTTCTGAAAAATGCAGAATATATGACTTATGAATAAAAAAGTGGAAAACATTTTTTTTACCATCAAAACAGCCATTTATGTATCAAGGCCGTAAAGTTGGTCTTTCTCGGCGATCACTATGGGTTATCATGATCGCTATAAGATAATGCTAGGCCTCGCGTAGCCAGATTTGTCTGAGATTATATTGACAAGGTGGGAATGGAGAATTTGCATTTATTTTCAAATGACCTGAAACACCATCGACGTATTTTATCCAATATTTGAAAGTCATCAGCAATAATATTTGTTTATAATGCCCAAAAATATACTAGATAATTTAGAGATTAACTAGATTGTTTTAATCACGCCCACGTCGCGTCGCTACATGATCTAAAACGGGGCGTTCCGCTCTCGTGACGTCACCAAGCGAACGAGTCTTGCCGTTAGTTGTAGTTAAGCGGCTAATTTGAGTGGACGTTGCATTTTTCGTTCGTTTGTTACTCTCGTTGTTTTGTGTCAGAGCTGAAACAATTGAGCCGGGGTTTCTACAAACACAGTGACAATTTACCAAGAAGTGACTTTCATGTTGCTGCACTTTGAAAAATGACCTACTCATTTGAAAAAAAAACATTTGTGAGAACTACTTCTCTATTTGTTGTTAATTAAAAAAAATTGCGTAAGAGAGTGCTAATTGGCGTAATTAAATTATTTTCGTAAAAGAACACACCTGTTGCTACTGGACTGTGTATTTATCACTAATCAAAAAAGTAAAGAATACCATGTGCAAGTGATTTTTTGTAGTTACTATTAAAGTACGAGTTGCCGTAACGTGGGGCTTTTAAAGCAACTGCTCTGTTCATTTATTCCAACATTTTCTACCTTTCAGCCAACTAACAGAGGTAGTTGCCCACAGTTTACCCAGAGCTTGAAATAAACACTTTTCGTCCGGTTTTACAAGCTTCGGCCGCTTTCGGCTTTTCCCGGTTGACTACACATGATCAAACCAACTCTACTTCCTGACTCCTATCATTTTGTATTGCGTCGTGAGTCGCGAGGGAGGGTCAGTTATGTTGATTATTATGTCTTGTTTGACGAAAATTGCTATATAGCGAAATGGACTGATAACTGGATGAATGGATCAATGACTGATCAGACCTTTGTCCTATATTTTATATTAGAGTGTTTAATTTTGAGTATAGGTTAGTTTTTACATTACTTAAATATACTTCCAATATAAGTATACCAATTAGGCCATTTTTATTTTTATAATTATTATATTCTTTAGTTTTGTATCACTGCAATACAAGTATGCAATATTCAGTTTATATATTAGAGTAATATAATACATATTAGGTTTTAATTTTGAGCTATATAGTACCGTTTCATTTGTACATTCATCATGCTTTCAGTATAAGCATGACATTCTCATTGGCCATTTTTATGTATTTATAATTTTATTGTATTTAGTTTGGCATTCCTGCAAAGTATCTATGCAATATTTTGCTTGATAAAAATATAATATTTATAAATCTTGTTTATTTCATTTAATTAAGATAAATCAGTTGCTATGGCAACTATGCATTTTAAAGATTTCTGAACTCATTTGTGACCACTGGCGAAGTTCATTTGCAGCAACTCCGGTTATAGTTGATTTAATTGGAGGAGTCAGTAAATATTACTACTGTGGAATGTCACCATCAATATTTATCATTTTACAGCAACTAACTAAGATGTTAGTGTTACCTACCACATTTCATTTGCCACAAAGAAAGGCAAGTACTTAGATATTAGAGCAGTTCTTATAACCAGTTTCAACAAACCAAATGTAGTTATCATAAAGCAACGATGTTGTTGTCCCCTATGTTCCTGAGATTTTAATTTATTACTCTCAATTACCATAATTGTTTTTTTGCTCAGTGTGAACTTTATCGGATAACATATGATGATATGACAAAAAGAAATCACGTTCTCGTTGTTACTTTAAGCCGATAATCTTGAATTTTCAATTCAACGTTTAGTTTCTCTGCAGCCATCATCAACTTCATGTTCTAAAATAATCGGAAAATGTTATTTATTCTTAATAAACTCTAATTTCAATTCTAATCTAACGATATATCACACTTAACATTTTCCGATGTTTCGAGCTAAAAAAAAATAATTCTAGTTGAAAAAGAAGTTGGGAGGAAATGAAACGTCGCATCGGATTGAAAATTGTCTGCGGGTAAAGCAGAAAAATTAGCAAACAAAACGTGAAATTTATTTTGTTATATCATTTTAAAGAGTCAGACAAGAAATAAAAACGAAATCGGGAATTTTCGGGTTTTTCCAAATAGCTTAGGATGTAAAGCTGGTATTTTCCTAATTTTAAAACATCGTATTATTTCAGGGGTTCAAACGTCGAAGCTGTTTTCTCATTTTACATTATGAGATCTAGATAGAATAATCTCAATATTTTTCCTACTTTCAAAAAATTTGTAAATTCTCCATTATCTGTAATTTGTGGCCTTTTAATCGTTTTGCAACAAGTTGCATTGTTTGGGAAATGTTATATTTCGTTAGAGTGATATTATAAGTGGATTTTGATCTTTCATATCTACTGAAAAACAATTAAAAGTCGCTTGTATTTTTATGTGCTGGGTGTATAATATCGTATTGTTTTAAAAACGTTAAATGTTTTCTGATCCGACTTGTGGAACTTTATAATAGAACGATGTATTTTTTACAAGTATTAGTGGTATCGATTATTGTTGATTAAGAATTGTAATATTTGGATATTCTATTTTTGAAAACTTTGTAATTGTGACTAATAAAAAGATTAATATTTTATTATTTTAAAAAAATCGCCTTTTTATGATGCATTTTTTTCTAAAAATTCAATAAATATCAATTAATACGTTTTTATGATTAATGGTGCATATTTTGAGATGAAACTGCATGCATGTATACCTACCAGCCCATATTATTTTGTAGTCTATTTTGTTAGCATTTTAGTATTGTTATTTGTTAATTCAAAAAAAAATTTATTGCCTGCTTCGTCGTCAATATTTTACGTGTTCGATTGGACAAAAAAATTCAATAGTTATAATACAATTTACCATTGAACCCGAATAAAACAATAATATAAACTTTTAACACTTAACTCTCATATGTATTAAATAGGACAGTCACTGAAGACAAAAAGGTATACATATATAAAAGGTAGGAACAACAGGGACCAAATCATTCTAAAGATTAATGACACCAATATAAGTGATTATAATAAAGTGCCAGATAATTTAGATGCCACTTTAGAACCCTAGCGCAAAACAAAATTAAAGAACATCTTGTGTCAAATATTTCTTTACCTTTTACATTGAACGATAACTTTGTAAACTCAATGGTTGTTGAAGACCTTGCGGTAGAGTAGGTGCATAACAATATTGCACAACTTAAAAATAAAAATTCAAGCGGGTATGATGGATTAACAGCTAAATTAACTAAAAATATACAGAACAGAAATTTACAGCCGTTTGTTTGTTGTGTGTGAAAATTACCGACAAATTTCTTTGCTGTCTAAAGCACCTGAAAAGGTAGTTATAACAGAATAGTCAACTGTTGAAAAAAATAACCTATTGACTGCATCTCAGCATGGATTTAGGTCTAATATTCGGTTGAGACGGCATCTTGTCACCGGTTCGAATATGTGTATCAGTGCTTGGATACTGGTAAGTACTCAAGTAAGTAAGTCTAACTTTTGTTTGATCTCTAAAGAGTTTGATACTTTCAATAAAGAAATTTTAAGCCAGAATTTACTTAATTTTCAAAACTAGTATGGTTCCGGTTGGAAAAAGAGCTTGCAAACTTGGGATATTATTTACAATGAAGCACTCGACATGTCTTTTATTCACTTATGCAATCTATTTGAAAAAGTTAGCGAATTATTTTTAATGATACGGATCCTCAAATAGGTTGCAAAATCAGATTTAGTTTTAGTAATCTATCTCCAAACTTATGTCAAAATTTGAGAACTTTTGGAATTTTATTAGAACAATTGACTTTTGTCTTCAGTGACTGGTGTAAAAATTTAAATACTAACAAAACAGACATATATTTGTATGTGATTTTTTTATGTCGTTTTTGTACCTTTTGCAATATTATCAATAATGCGTCTGTTCCGTGCGATCTACTTTACTGTGAAATTAGGCTATTAATTCAATTATTCTAAAATTATTTATAGAATCATACAATGACAATACAATTTGTTTCAAATAAATGTTCACTTATTTCCGGTTGATCGTTTAGATCCGGTTTCCACCCGTAGTTAAATTTAGTCCAATATTTCCACTTTCAATTTAAAGACATATACTTGTATACAGGGTATTCGACTACATTATATATTCTACATACAGTCGGTATGATATTTGTTAAGACAGAATTCCAAGAACACCCCGGCGTTACTTCCGCAATCGACACACGTTACCGCAATCGACACACAGAACAGAGACAAAAGAACTTTATCGGCTTATTCTTTCTTTTCTTGGAATTCTATCTCAACAAATATCGTACTCACTACTACATTTGATCACTAACCAAACTATATATTTACCATAGCTATCATTGCAAATCCAGAGAGGAGTTCGGAAGTCGTGGCTGTCGCCTTAAGTTTCGCCCTGGACATATGCAATCTCCTCCATGACAGTCCCTCTGGTGTATTAGATAGTGCCCTGTTCATATTTCTCCCTGACTCGACATCATAACATCTACAATAACACTTCGAACTTACGCTCTCGTCATCTTTTGCTTTCTGAGGAAAAAATAAAACGTCCAATCATTAACTTCATAATATAATAAGTGACTCATTATAAATCTTAACATTTTCAATATGTCTGCTCTTAACAAGAATTATATTAATCTAATTCTACGATATTCAGGGGTTTCCTGCAATTTTTTACAGTATTTTCAATCTGTTCGACCTTTACAAGAAATATTAACTTCCAATTCTACAATAGTATGAAAGGGAAAACCCCTTTGTTTGTGGTAGTAATTTTGTATTTATAACTGGTCCTCTCCCAAGGAATATACCAAAGGATATACTAACCGCTTATATATCAAGGCTCTTAAATTAAATTTAGTATGACTACGCAACAATAAAAAAAGAATTTCTTGCAATCCTATGGGATCACACTACAAATCTTAAAAGAATGCACTCTGTTAAGAATTTATTTTTTAAATCTTTAACATACGTTGTTGAATGTGAACGGTTCTTTGTTAAAAGAGAATAAAACGAGAGAGACAACACAAAGAAGTCCATTATATTTGACTGTTGAGATATTCGAATAACGTTGTTCTACGGCTAAGACTGTTTGATTAATTGTCATTGTTTGTTAATTGTCAATTGACAATATTAAAAAAAATCCCAACGAAAACAATTTAAAAAAACAGTTTGCCAGCAATCAATAATCTTAAGGGAAGATCGCTATAATTAAACATATTCAGTATCGAGTATGACCCCTACGGGGTCATACTCGATACTGGCAGAGATGCCAAGCTCTTATAAGCTTGGCATCGTCGTGGCATAGTTTCGATTAGCCTTTGAATGTTCTCTTGAGGCAGGTTAATCCACTCTTCCTCGAGAGCTATAGCGAGTTGTTCCAACGTTTCTGGAGGGTCCCGTCGATTTCTAATCGCTCTGTCCAGTTGATCCCATAAGTGCTCAATTGGATTGAGATCGGGGCTAATTACTGACCACTCCATCACAGAAATTTCATGATCCTGTAGAAATCTTTGTGCCTGGGCTGCTGTGTGGGGGTGTGGGTTGTCTTGCTGGAAAATCAATACGTGACCCACAAGTGCGGTAGCAGGCACTACATGATTTTCAAGGATATCCCGAACATATTGCGCTGCATTAATTATTTGTTGAACCTGCACAAGTTGGGTACGAATATTAAATGAGATACCTGCCCATATATCATGACAGACCCCTTTCCAAATTTATCGTATTCCTGGACTAGGTCTTGACGATATCTTTCACCTGGTCGTGCCCAGACTCTAAGACGACCATCACAGTTCGTTAGTCGAAACCTCGACTCATCACTGAATAGCACTCGTGACCATTGCTCCACTCCCCAATCAACATGTTCTGGAGCGTATACTAAACGCCGTCTTCTATGTTGCACAGTGAATCGTGGTTTTCGAAGTGGCCTTCTTGCTCTTAAATTATCCTCCCGCAACCTTTTTTCACCGTGTCTATGCAGACGAAGTCCATGGGCTCGTCTAAAGTCACTCAGTAAGTCGTAGATACACGCCTCCGAAAATCGCAACTGATTAAAAATCTATCCTTCCTGTGCAGCAGTAGTTTTGCGTTTTCAGCCTTGTCCGGGTTTTCTCCACAACTCCCTGTCACTGCATACCTATTGTAAACTCTGGAGACAACAGACGGACTAACATTAAATCTTCTCACGACTTCGCAAATTTTTTTCCCTTCTTCAATTAAAGTTTCAACTTTTACAACCTCGACTTCGCTTAAGTGCCTCATTTTTTTTCACTATTACTTGAAATGACTTTAAAGAAAACAAAAATGACATTTCGATGCAATTGTTTTATTTACCATAGCAACCACAGGTACGTGAATAACAATTCTCTGTTATAAGAATACTAAAAACCTATGATGATAATAACTTTGGAACCCTCTGTATGGTATAGCAACTATACATGTTTTGATATGTACTAGACGCAAATATACGATACTACAAATAAATAGACGATTTCTCAAAATCACGATTTTAACATAACTTTTCAGATATACCCTGTATATTTACGCTTTAAACGACTTTATAAAATTATCTTCTTTAATATAAACTACAATATGTTAAAATTTCATAATTTTCTTCTGAGCCCCAAAATACCTTAAAATTATACCATGTTCAAATTTCCTATATAGTCCAGGCTGTGAACCGGGATTTATGCTATAATAAAAAAAAAACATGTAGCTTCGAATCGAAAAATTTTTGAGGATTTCGCTTCAGGGGGTCCTCAGGATCATTCATACACCTTAAAACTTCTTGGGAACCCAAATCCCAGCCTTTGGGGGGGGGGGCAAATGGCTGAAAATCCCCAAATTATTAAAATATAAAAGTATTTTGGCATTTCGAGTGCACCTAGGGGTTTTTTGGGTCGCTGAACCCGAATACGATATCAGATTTACTTGGACTCTATCATAGGTGTGGACAGATCCAGAAAGTTGGCCAATTTTGCACCCCCGGAATGTTTTTTCGCAATTTACTTGTTTTTGGTATCTCGAATGCACCAAGGAGGTATTTTGGGTCGCTGAATACGATTCCAAAGTCAGATTCATTTGATTATCATCGTGGGGGTGGTAAAATTGATAAAATTGCTAGTTTGACTTTTAAATGTTTAATATTTTTCCAATTTAAATTTATTTCGGGGTTCTCCCCTTTTTTAATAATAATAATAATAATAATAATAATAATAGGATAGGAATAATAATCGTGGTTTGAAAAAGAACACAAATATTTTTAATAATAGTTATTAAAGATTTCCTAATTTCGTTCCACAAATTAATTTTATGTCATTATTATGCAAAAAAATTATAGGTAATTTAAAGTATTTGTTGATATATTGACATATAATTTAAAAATATTTATAATAGCAATAAAAAAATTACATAAATATCTCATTTATCCAAGTTTTCAATGGATATTGTACGAATATAAAAAAATGTCTTTCCTGCATAAATAGCATAAATGTTGTTTAATCAATAGATATAATTTCGTCCCCGCTCCAAAAGGTTTCTGATTTTAAATAATATAAAAACAAAATTTAAAAAAAAATCATGTTGTTACGGTTACACTGTCCAATAGATTTAATTTTTGATAACAAATTAAAATGTTTAAATCTACATACTCGAAAAGCATATTTTTTAGCTAAAACTATTCTTAGGGCTTGTGGTTAATAAATCAGCTGACCATTTTAATGTATAATGTTGTATACTAAATAGCGTGATTCTCAACATGTTTATTTATATAGCTTCAATTCGTACTTCCAACCGCACTATTTTGATATTGGTATATAAATGATAAATAATTACTTTATCCTTGTTTATGTCACCTTCATTATATACTTTGAAAACTCTAATAGTTTTGTGTCATAAAAATTAGGTAAAATTTATGAACGAACAAACATAATTTAGAGATATGAAAGGAAACAAACCATCAGAGAATGACAAATGACTTGGAGGTGTAATAAAGCTTAGTCATCTACACAGATAGGTACAACAAACGATCATTAGTCAATTTTGAATTAACAATAATCACATAGGATGATTTTTGCCATCGTACTTGTTTTATTGTTTGTTGAACATATGATAAACTATTTACCCTTGACAAGGTTCTTCTGTAGCCTGTAGTTAACCATACACCATACCATACCTACAGAAGAACCTTGTCAATGGTAAAGAAACTACCTATTGCAGGTAAAACTGAGATTCTAATTTGACAAATGAGTTCTGCTCCTATAATTTGTTGAGAAATTTATTTTGGTAGGTAAATACGAGCGTATATATACTCCACTGTCGCATCGTCACTCCGGACGTCTGCTCGGGAGTTTCCCGAGGTACCTTTGCAGAAATTGATCAATTTTGATCCCCTGAATAAGAATATATCGGGTATTTTTCTAAAATCGAGCGAGTTTAAAAGTTATAGGTGTGAAACACCCCAAAAAAGAACTCTATTTTTACCAGTATCTGGTAAATCGTGATAAATTTTATAAAACCAAAAGAGAGAAAATTTCTTCAGCATAAAAGTTTCTTTAAAATAATGTACTATAGTCGTTTGATATGCAAACTAATGGAATGCGGTGCTCAGGGGCGCGCGCAATTATCCTAATATAGGAAATAAAATAAAAAAACAATAATGTTAACTCAATTTAATTTATAATATATGAAAAGTGAATGTGGGTTTGTAAATGACGGTCTCCTAACCCTCGAATCCAAGAGAACAGGCGATTACCATAAAGACATGAATTTAACCTTTTTCGAGGATTGGTTAAAAGGAATTCTTAACAAATGGAATTCTTAACAACCTGGAGATGTTATAGTGATGGATAATGCTTCTTATCATTCTCCTAGAACAGAACAGCTGCCCACAACTGCATGGCGGAAAAGGCAAATTAGAGACTGGCTGGAAGAAAGAAACATTGAACACGATGATTCACTACTTAAAGCTGAATTGTTGACACTGGCAAGGCAACATTGTTCAGCTTTCAAGAAGTATGTAGTGGATGAAATGGCCAAAGCAAGAGGAATGGAGGTAATTCGATTGCCTCCATATCACTGCGAACTGAACCCAATTGAGCTTATTTTGGCTCAAAAAAATGGAAAGGTGCTAGAGAAAATACAAAAGTTAGCTGATGTGAAAAAACTTCTCAGTGGTGCAATCAAAGAACTAAATGCGGCCAACTGGATAAAATGTATAGATCACGTGAAGAAGGTGGAAACGAAAATGTGGGATCTTGATATTATGATGGATACTCCCGTTAAACCAGTCATAATAAATGTAACTTGCACTTCTAACGTCGAGTGTAAGTTCACTCCAAGTCTTCGCTTCGCTTTGTGGCTTCAAGTCACGCCACTCAGTCACCTAGATACCTACCCACTTATACACTCATACTTCCATTTACACTCTACTTAGACACTTGGCCATTTCACTCACTTGAGATCTATAGTTATTTTATCTGGAACCTTCATTGGATAGTATACATTGCGCCTAGACTCAACTCTGGCGCAATCTGACATCGGTGATCTGGCACACCGATATCATGCGTTTTGAGCCTTTGGCTATAGTTAAATTTTATTTTACCATGGTGTACGTGTACCTGAATGCCTCCACTATTTAAATTGTACTGTATGTTCAATTATGTTAAGCCATTGGCTAAATTTACCACACGTATACCTGACCTAATTGTCTTTTGATATTGTTTGTGTGAGTCAACGTGCACGCTGAATCTACGCGGGTAGCTGACAGATCTTTTTATTATGTTTTATTTTATGAAAGTTATGCGTTCTTGCGTATAATACAACATTTGGGATATATGTGGGGATATTTTTGGGGATTTCTTTCTAAATTACCGTTTGTATAGATACGCAATTCAATGTATTTGCCATTAGATTTACATGCAGTTTTGTTTATCTGCAATTTGACTTATATGCAATTTTAGTATATAACTTTTAAATAACTACAACTTGTATATAACTTTTGAATTTCTTAACACAATTAGATATTAGTATACTGCGTTTTTATTTTTCTTTCACAAAATTACAGAAAGTGCAGAGTAAGAAAGAGTATGTTCGATACCCAGTATTGTTGGGGACCATCTGACTTGGTTGCGCAACGATCAGTGGCGTCCAGGTAATTAGTAGCTTCGGTACCCACCGAAGCTACTACTTTATTTTTTATTATTATTAAGTTGAGCTAGCTTAGACAAACTTTTATTGCCTACTTTTAATCGCTGTTGAATATACTTTAGAAGGGAATGGCCTATCATAACTTGTAGACCACCATATGTACGAACACGAAGTTTACTAGAGCCTATCTTTAAAATTTAAGAACCTCATCTTTACAATTTCAATCAATTTCATGGCATATCTTGATTTATAGAGAACAAGTTTACGAATTTGATGGTATGTATTTACAAAAAATTTTCAAGTGTTTGTTGAAACAAGTGGAATAATCGTCGTGTTCATTAGACATTTCTATTTGTTCTGCCATACGTATTAAACAATTGTTTCAAACATCAGCCTAGTCTCGAGTCTCACGTCCTAAAAACGAGATGTGACTACCTGAAACTAAATTTGATTTAACGATAGGAAATCTGATATGACAGCAATATTTTTTACATCAACACCAACCCATAAAAATTAATAAACTAAAATGCATCATTTCTCACGAACGCCACCAATTTTAAACGGCCATATCGCGAATTCATACACATAGGTAACCAGAGAACAGTGTAGTGTTCTCTGGCATAACAGCATAACGATAACCTATATTTTTAAGACCTGTTTGCTTGTTGCCCGTGTTGGTTCTGTTTTTCTGTGTTGACTTTTGTTTGTTCAAATGGTGTGTCTTAGAATATTGGTGTTGTGTTTTATTATATTTCTTTTTCCCTGTTTCACTGGTGTAAACTTCATTATGGCTATGGATCATCATAACTATTGTGACAGAGATACTAATATTAATATGCAAGCTGAAAAACATGATTTACCACATGTAAGTGTTTTGGTTTTAACTTTCAGTATGTTAACTTGTTTACTACCATCTAGGTAAATTACAACCAAATAAACTCAAACAGGAATCTATTAGTCTATTCATTGCCAACATAATTTTGCAGAAAAAATAGGTTACTAAAAATAGAAAGTCTAATATCGAAATAGATTTTCTATCGTTAAATCAACTTTAGCAAACATTACTAGATAATATTACGCCGCTTTTAGATTCTTAACTCCCTGTCCCCCATGTAGAATCTTGCCTAGTACTACTGCTAGTGTCTGTGCAGTTAACTCACCATTTGTGGGGTATGTGATGGCGGCTTGTATGTTCCGAAGCCATTTGAGGTAACACTGGAATTGCTTGAAAATGGGGGTGTCCTCTCTCTAGAAATTGAGCCTACTGGTGTATCCAGTCCCGGATATGACAATCTGGAAACGGGACTTTCAGAAGCGTACATTAGCTTGGTCCTATTAAATGCCTCCGCTGAGAAGTGTAGAGACTTCGGTCGAACGGAAATTGGCTTGAGTTGAGACTGAAAAAAATTCCATGTTATAAGCCAATAATCATTTCGTTTAATGATAATAATCAATTTGTTAAACATTTTGAGAATATTTTATTATTGCTAAAATTGTTGGCATTATTACCAATAATGGCTTTGTGTCCATGAGACAATTTATATCTATAATTTTGCCTTCGTTTGTTCTACGTTCACGCAAAAAACAAAACTTTATTGAACTATATGTAGTCCAAAGTGTAGTCTGTCATTCTGCCATGGTCATAATTATTGTCTCCTAGGACACCAGAAAACGACGCTAAATAATTTTTCTGGTTTCATTGTCAATAAATTTTGTAATATTGTTTTTAAACAGTGCTAGTCAGCTTATGTAGTAACAATGAGTCGTTTTGGAAGTGATTCTATGACTAATATTAATCTGGCGATTGAGAAAAGTGTACCGTGCAATACCGTTAAAACCCATACGTCAATATGGAAACAGTTTATGGCATTCTGCAAGACAAAGAAATACGAGCTTTTGGAAACTACAAGTTTAGAGCAACTGAACCCAATCCTGAAAGATTGGGCGTGGAATATGAAGAAAGAAAACGGTAAAAATTACAAAGAACTAGTTGTGAAGACAATGTGGAACACCGTTGCAAAAAAAATGTAAAAGATGTATTTTATGGTAGAAGTGACGCCTCAGAACCTCCAGCTCCTGCTAGAGTATTTTATGATCATGACAAATATAAACATACAATTTTACATTTAATTTTACATTTTTTATTTAAATTTTACATCTCGGCCTCGTTGGACAATTTCACGTCGCGTTACGGAATTCTGCAAGGCAAAGAAATACGAGCTTTTGGAAACTACAAGTTTAGAGCAACTGAACCTAACCCTGAAAGATTGGGCGTGGAATATGAAGAAAGAAAACGGTAAAAATTACAAAGAACTAGTTGTGAAGACAATGTGGAACACCGTTGCAAAAAAAATGTAAAAGATGTATTTTATGGTAGAAGTGACGCCTCAGAACCTCCAGCTCCTGCTAGAGTATTTTATGATCATGACAAATATAAACATACAATTTTACATTTAATTTTACATTTTTTATTTAAATTTTATATCTCGGCCTCGTTGGACAATTTCACGTCGCGTTACGGAATTCTGCAAAGCAAAGAAATACAAGCTTTTGGAAACTACACGTTTAGAGCAACTGAACCTAACCCTGAAAGATTGGGCGTGGAATATGAAGAAAGAAAATGGTAAAAATTACAAAGAACTAGTTGTGAAGACAATGTAGAACACAGTTGCAAAAAAAAATGCAAAAGATGTATTTTATGGTAGAAGTGACGCCTCAGAACCTCCAGCTGCTGCTAGAGTATTTTATGATCATGACAAATATAAACAAACAATTTTACATTTAATTTTACATTTTTTATTTAAATTTTATATCTCGGCCTCGTTGGACAATTTCACGTCGCGTTACGAAATTCTGCAAGGCAAAGAAATACGAGCTTTTGGAAACTACAAGTTTAGAGCAACTGAACCTAACCCTGAAAGATTGGGCGTGGAATATGAAGAAAGAAAATGGTAAAAATTACAAAGAACTAGTTGTGAAGACAATGTGGAACACCGTTGCAAAAAAAAATGCAAAAGATGTATTTTATGGTAGAAGTGACGCCTCAGAACCTCCAGCTCCTGCTAGAGTATTTTATGATCATGACAAATATAAACATACAATTTTACATTTAATTTTACATTTTTTATTTAAATTTTACATGTCGGCCTCGTTGGACAATTTCACGTGTGCAATAAACACTTACTGTTTGCACTTGTTGCATAAATAAATATTTTTTTAATTTTTATTAGAAGACCTAGAAACTAGTTTTCTTCACGTGTCAATAGAGTCTACCAACTAGATCAATGTCCCCAAATTATGTTTTATTATCTTTACGCTGTCGGAAATGACAGCAAAACATTCCTTAAAAACATCCTGATTTCGCCCCGTTTAGCCGTAATTTCTGCATTAGATGTACACTTAACCGTAGAATTAGGAATTCCGTGAAGCATGAAGAATTGATTGATTCATTTGTATATTTTTAAACTCTCCATGTAGAATATGTGGACTTGCCAAATGATTACGGTGACCATAAAAACTCAATAATTGTAAACAATTCATTCATGGTTGTATAAGGATTGATACTAATTCACTTCAAGTCAAAAGTAAAAAGTATTAGATATTTTTTAAGGCCGCAAGCATTGTCACTGTCAGTTAGTTATCCATATTCAAATAGAGACAGATTTACATTCGAAAAAAAATAGTTTATTTTGTAGTATTTTTTGTGCCCACGAGAGTGCCCATCATTTAATACATGATTGTACAATGATTGACAAATCATTGAATCACAAACACTGAAACATTCGTGAATCATCGTAAGATTGTCCACTACCTTATCTAATAATAATAATAATAATAATAATAATACGTCTTTATTCATTCACATAATAATGTTCTTTCTTACAAGCAAGACAATTTTATCATGAAAGGGCGAAGTATCGCTGTATG
>CAXKVY010004621.1:0-18422 GCA_964058915.1 Tetropium fuscum | reverse complement strand
CATTTGCGAACCCATAAATAAAATGTCGGCTTGTTCGCTATTTGTAAATGTAAACGGTAACATGCCGTTTACACTAATTAAAATCTGGCAAATCACATGAAATAACTTTTTAATCTTAAAAATAATAATTAATAACAGTGAAAATATTCAAGATGAAGCAAAATTGTTTGTAGATAAACTTGTAATACGTCAAAGTGTCGTTTCAAAATATGACATAATGCTTACTTGTTTTCCAAGGAGTATACTATTTTGTTGCAATTATTACGTACAGTTACAAATACGCTAGTTTTACATGGAAATTATTTAGCAAACAACAACAAAAATTGAAACAGAAATTGGTACATGCACAAGTTTAATAAAACTTAAAGTAAATTTTTAAGACTTTTGGCAACTGCACAATAATCTATTGTATTGTAAGTACATTTGTAATTTAACAGATTTCAACATATAAAAGTATTGTATTTGAGTAATGCTTGATATAACAAATATTTATTTTGACTACATTGGAAAAAGATAAAAAATAAGAGATTTCGGTTTTTTAGAATCCTTAACACACCATATTTAGGTAGGTTTCGTTGAAAGAATTAAATATTTAGCCGATAATTATTATTGCTAATAAATAAATTACTTAATTTAGTACCACATCAAACACTAAAAATTAAAATAACTAGGAACCGCACAGGAATTTCGAAACAGAAGAAGGGACATTATTTTTGTTAAACTGTATGTAGATAATGAAAATAACAGTTTTTTTTAAATAGTCTTTGGCGTAGATGTTCTGTTTACGAAAGGGGTGGAGCACCCCTTCCACCCCGCCACTGTGCAAGTTTTTGAACATTCTTACCGCTTGTTTTATGCGCCTTAATTAATAGGCATTATTCCCCAAACATGAAAAAATCTAAGCGTTCGTTTATAAGTCATAAAGAAAATTCGAGAAAAAAAATATAATAACGACATTACACTCTCAGAGAAACAACGGCCAATATCTCTAAAACTGTCGTAGTTAGAGCAAAATTACAAGAGATCAAAATTGTTACTAAGGGGCCGTTATTTTAGAAATATGTATCAGAAAATGTCAGTGGCGTACGAAAAAAAAGTTCCATTATGCAGAATATCCGAAGTACCCGAAAAAAGTAACATCCACTATAGTATTTTCGACAGGAACAATACAACATGTTGATCCTATGCAGGTTAAGATATGTGTAAAATATTTAGTGAATATATCATTCCGTTCAGAAAATATTACACATTAATGTAAAAAAAAATGAAACACCCTGTATCTTCCTTAGGAAGCTAGATCGGCCATATATTTATAGGCACTTTTCTTTTTAAAAACGTGCGTTCTATCCCCTGTTAAAGTTTGTCTACAAAAAACTGACTCACCCTGTATACTTGAGGTGGTTTATAGTTATTCTGTATATTCGTCTGTGGTAAAGTCTAAGGTCTATTATTTGTCATTGGTTTTTGATTTTGATTAAATTGATTATTATTTGAACTGCGAAATTTAAATTCTGGAAAATTTTCTTCTTCTTGTACAAAACTCATAGCTTGCTCTAATGAATTTGGTTTCTTAAGTCTGACTACCAATTGTGTGTTATACGGTAAATTATTTATATACGTGTTTAAAGTGAAATCATTATAATGTTCTATTTTCATTAATTTAATATTGTGCTCGTCGCTACTAGCATTTAATTTAGCAAATAAAAGGCTTCTAGTGTCTTGTAGTCTCAGGCCAAAATTTAATAGACTTTCGTTTTAATTTATTTTTGTATTTAAGAGGTCTTGTATTAAATAATCAATACTTCTTTGATCAGCGAATTAGTTATTAAAATATTTTTAATTAATTGCCAATTATTTATTTCTGATCGAGAACAGATTAGGTCTGCTGCTCGTCCTCTTAGTTTAGAAAATGTAGTATCAAGTAAACAAATATTTATAGGTGCATCAGGGTTTGTTCTATTTTGAAATGCTCGTAATAAATTCTCAGATGAAGTTACAAATCTCTGTAATAATTTGGGGTTACCATCGAAATATGGAATATTATCAGCTTAGTATCTTAATAAAGAATAATTTATATCTGCCATTTTCTGATTTTCTGCTGAATTATTTCCAGAACTATCTAGATTTAAATTGTCTAAAATATTTAAAGTTCGTCCAGTTTAATATTAAAATTTTATAATACAATAACTACTTTAATACGAAAATGTTTTTTAAATTTGGGTTAAATATAAAATGGGTACCTAATATGCAGTGATAAAAATAATAAATATGCAGTGATAAAAATAATAAATTTGTGTGCTTAAAGTATTAACTTGAGTAAAGATGTTTTCATTTTACAGATGTTTTCTAATTTCTCCACAGCCTAACACTGGTGTTTTCTGGGTTTTCTTTCTTGAGGGTCGTTTTCTTTCTTCGTTCTTTCTTGAACTGGACTTCTTGCTTCTTAAATCTAACTTACATCTAGGGTGTCGGTGAAGAGTTGGCTTCTTGCTTCTTAAATCTAACTTTCATCTAGGCTGTCGGTGAAGAGACTAGGCGATACTAGACATCCTGGGTTGATTCCCCTCCTCGTGACGTGATCTCGATGATCGGCTTTTCTTAATTACCTGGCCTGATTGCACAGTTATTACAACGATTGTAATTGGTAATTTTGGTGTGACTTTTCCCTCACTCTCACTGTCGGTCTTCTCATTCAGCTACTCTGTGTTCACTGAACTGGAAACTTTCTTCTGGTATAGGATCTTCGGTAATTTAAGAATTGAAATTCACAATAATCAGCGATTGATTAATTTATACCATCCGGACGACTGCGCCAGTTTCGATTCGGGTCGAGCGAAACAAATTTTTAAAAAAGAAAAATTTTATTTCCGGAGACAAACCAACAGTTACAAGTTTGAGCAAAAAGTGTTTTACAAAGGCATGAAAGCTTATTTATATCGTCGGTGTTATCTATCCCTGACTTTGCAGTCTGCACTATGCATTATATTATTATAAGAATAGCTTACAATGTGGGATCGTAACTTACGGCCCTGGGTAAGCACACGTGGCTTGTTTCTAGGGATCGGCGGCTCCTTTTATCGATATAATGAGGGTTTTGCTCGGCTTTTTATGTCTCATATTTCGATGTTACAAACTATACTATATTATTCAATCTGTATGTAATTTACATATTTAGAAATAATATGTCGATTTTGTAACAATTATGTGCAATAGCATACTTTATTATTTCGATATCATTAATTACCCCCAGGTCACTTTGATGATAGGATGTAGATTACAATTTTTTTGCAAGTTTTTGTTTATTACATATACCTATCAGCTTAACCCGTTATTTAACCATGCATTGAAATATATCGCGCGCTATTTTAATTGCCTGTATATGGATTTTAATCTATGCCTTTATTCCGGTGTTATTTCCAGCTATTTGTTAACGGCCTCCTGTTATTAGCAGTTGAATGATGCTTGTTTGCAAATGACCGTAAATGCGATTTCAGGTTTTATTTATGTGCTAATAATTCTATTAAATGAAATATATCTCCAATTCCTCTATGAAAATTAATTAAATCTAAATTAATAGTGTATTACGATATTCATATTGCATATCTCTTTCCGTAACAAGCTATGTATCAACAATGATATACTTACTGATACACTTAGGTAGACATTTATTTACTTATCCTAAATGGATAATAAGCAACAAAACCGATCTACCTATTACTTTTAATATTATAATATTTTTAATTTTTTAATATTTTTATATTAGGATAACTGCGCGCGCCACTGTGCACCGCATTCCATTAGTTTGCATATCAAACGAAAGCACTATAGTAGAATGTAGATTCAATGTTCAATACAGGGTGTTCCATTAAAAATATCGAAGTAATTTGAGCCTGAAAATCACTTTTCCTAGTATTTCCATTACACCTATAAATTATTTTTTATGACTATCAAATTTTACTCCCCAAAAAACTTAAGTAACCGTAACATATTTGTTCCTACATTCATTTGCTTTATGTGAAAATGAAGTAATTTATCATTGATATAACATTTTCAACCGCCATTTTCTCGAGAACTGTTAAAGATAAATGTACTACATATTTGGGACCTAGAATTTTCTGGGCAATCTAAATTTCTAATAATATATATAGGGTGTTCCATTAAAAAGAACAAAATTTATACTGTTTCCGGTTAAACTGGAAATGGCAATCAGATCTTGATGTAATTAAACTGCGCAACCGTTATCAACCATACAATTTACCAAAATTTTAATATTTTGGTAAGTTATTTTTCACAGGATTTTTTATATTTTTTTACATTATAAGTTATAGGCTGGCAAGTAATCTCGTAGGCACTCGGTATATACATCTATTAAATCCGCCGGTAATAGTCGTAATGGTCGTATTAAAGCGAATGCATATAAGTTCGAAACTTACTTAGGTATAAGTTGCTAGTATTATTCCCAGTGGCATAAAATGCTAACTAAACTTTTGCGTTTTAAAGTTAGTGGTCGGCAAAATGTATATTTTCCTATATGAGACGTTTCTATTAACTATATCCTGTGCCTTTCAATAAATATTAAAAGACAGGGACAACAACAAACTTTAAATAAACTTCCATGTATAGAATGTATTGTACAAAATATATTATTCAAGCTTTTTCTCTTTTTTATGGCTTTAGGCGGCTGGAAACATGATGCCAGTTCTCTATGGCTTCATGCGGTTCTTTGCTATTTATATTTATCGTATCAGAAGTAATCTTGGGTTAATATCAATAGATTATAGAGATAAATTAAGGGAAGACACATAACATTTGCAATCTTTGCGTGTAGCAAGCTTTTGCGTACAGTATCCAAGCGTTAATCAACGTTCATCATATGTTTGCATAAATTGGCAGTAGTCAAACTTTTAACACAGAAATTAATAAAAATCTGTGAAATATATCAATTCAATTCAGGCGCCTAACCACAGGAACATTAATCAAAACTTTATTTAATAATATAAATAACATTGATTACTGATATATGTTCCGAACATATATCAACAAATTTGCTTGTAATATAGGTATTAAATTTATTAATTTATTCTATGAAAATATTTGTATGCATTATTTATATTCAAAATCACCTAAACTACCATATACCAGAACTATCCATATACTCTCCGAAGGACCACATTCGACCTGAAGAGAGAGAGTAGCAGATCCTTAAGCTGGCAATTTAATGAGAGCAACAAACAAAAAGTAATGAAGGGTATGTGGTTATGCGTATAACACATCAATTTCGCAGACATATATCTTCTACTTTTATTTGATAATCTCATACTTTAATAATAATAACATTCAGAATAATAAATAAGTCAACAATATATATATATATATATATATATATATATATATATATATATATATATATATATATATATATATATATATATATATATATATATATATTAGCTTTGAAATTCTTTGCTATTTATATTTGTTTTGTGAATAGTAATCTTGGGTTTGTAGCATTTCATTACATAGAGAAATAAGCAAATAGACGAATAAGAAGGAAGATACACTTACCAGTGCTATATCTGGACATACATACGGAAAAGAACTATATATATATATATATATATATATATATATATATATATATATATATATATATATATATATATATATATATATATATATATATATATATATATATATATATATATATATATATATATATATATATATATATATATATATATATATATATATATATATATATATATATATATATATATATATATATATATATATATATATATATATATATATATATATATATATATATATATATATATATATATATATATATATATATATATATATATATATATATCTATATATATATATATATATATATATATATATATATATATATATATATATATATATATATATATATATACATATATAGAGTTAAAATACAATAAACACGTTAAATTATAAATTAATACGTGTACTGAGATTCCTATAAAGTCCCAACTCTAGTATCAGTTGCGAGCGCAAGCATCTTTACACATCGCACAGACGACGATGTACAAGAACTCATCTGATAGGCCAGTATGTAAATTAAATAATATTTAAATCATTTATCGGCGCAAAATTCTAAATTCAACTTAATCGGAATAGAAAAATCCTAAAAAACCTTATGGTATATCACACTTACATAAACTCGGTATATTTGGACGTAAAATTGTAAAAGCGTCACGTCAGAATAGGTGTTCAGGATTAATAATAATCCTGAAGCAAAACGATTGAGGTATAGATGGGTACAGGTCACTGTTTTGTGAACATTGAAACTGAGTTGCTGAAAGTGAATATGATGTGTGAATTCTATGTAGAATGGAAAATAAAACTGTTTGATCCAAAATTCATCAATATTTAAGGTAAACTAAATAAATTAAATAATTAGCTGCAATATGATTGGTCACATTATGTGAGAATAACATAACATTACACTCGTTGTCAAGGAACTTCGATTGTTTCAAATTGATAAACTTCCGTAGAAACGAGTAACAAAAAGAGAGAGTTGCAATAGCGTCCTTTTACAAGCGGCAGCTACGCTTATGTGTATGTAAAATTTATAAATTATAATAAGTTAAACAATAGTTAAATAAGAAAATGTGTGCTACAATATTCAGTTATCAACGGGTAAACAAGTGGAAAAAAAATTAGCCCAGATTTATAGTGTTCTGACTTGGTAATACGTTATTCCAAGCACGGTGTCCCCAGGGAGAGTGTACGAAGAAGGAAAAGAAGGAGGGAATCGTTCAGAGAGAATAAAGTAAGCAGAGGATAAAAGTTTATCCAAATTTTCCTTGCTAAATTGATACCTACCTAAAAGCTACAGTCAAAAGTAGCGAATATCCATAGTAAAGGTGATTCCGACAGATGGCAGCATCGTGAACTAGAGGATAAGCAGTTTTCCAATTGGTAGTACGAGGTCCTTCCGATAGATGGTGATTCCGACAGATGGAATGAGTTTGGTGTAAATAAATTAAACAAAGTGATGTTCGGTTTTAATAATATTGTGGTGCTTCGATAACTGAAAGGATTATATATATATATAAACGTAACAAGGTAACAACATTTTAAAATAATTTTAGTAGTAAGAATTCATTGTTCGAGAGGCCCACTGCCCATGTAATTAGTTGTAAGATTGCGTAGTTTGGCGTAGGTCTTAATATTAAGCTCATTCAAAATATTACTCCTCACAGAGTTTTATGATTTGCATGTATGCACTTAAGCATGCTGCTACTTTTCTAGATAATTTTGGTAACCACATACTTCATTTTGTGTGTTAAACTTCCTGTCTTATTGACATATTTACTTTACTGTGTTAAACTTCCGTCTTATAGACATATTTACTTCTTTTTGTTAATAAAACAACCAAGTTTCTGTAGTTATGAGTTATCATTACTCTCATGTAAGAGTGGGAAAATAACGTGATATAATTAAATAACGTTTACACATGTCAGTCTCCATAAGATTTACCAAGAATCATTTGCCAGCAAATTAGTTTCAATATTCCAAGTAACCTAGTTGAACCTCCCCTACTGGAATATAGAGGACTCAAGCTCAGCAAGGAACTTTTATATTTAATATAAGTAAATAAATGTTCAAAGAACTGGCGCCTAGGGAAATTTAGCAGTAGTATCGAGATCGTGACAGTATAGCAGACTTGTCAGGTGTTCATACTCTGTGCTTTCGCTGCATAACTTCACTCACAAATCTTATCAATTTATTACAAATTGTCACCCAACAGTGAGGCTTGTACACATAACTTAAAAACATTAAGAGTTCATATATATTACATTTGTCTCCCATCACGTGGACATTAAGAATTCAAATTAATCTCAATTGGCACCCGTGGGGCATTAAGAGCTCATATATAAAATTTATTACAATATATATATATATATATATATATATATATATATATATATATATATATATATATATATATATAAATATATATATATATATATATATATATATATATATATATATATATATATATATATATATATATATATATATATATATATTGAAACAAAAAGATATTGTAGCGAGAAAGCGAACATATAAGTTCGATATACATATAAAACATATTATAAATAAACTTTCATTGCATAGTATTAGTTAAAAACTCCATGTAAATAGTATTTATAATAAGTAAAAATAGTCAAGTACATTTTAAAACAAAAATATATAGATATTTAGTCATAAAATAAAACAATTTCATATTCACCGGTAAGAATTTGACCAGAATTACCATGCAACGCAAGATTCAGTAAACATTGAGCATCTTATACTAAATACGGCCTATTCAAATTTGACAAAGTAATTGTAAATAAAATGAAGCAAATTATGACATACTGTACATTATAAAGCATGTAGAAATAAAGCTGGAATATTTAATCAAAGTAAAAATATGTCCAGATGGTGATATCATTTGACAGCTAATGTCACATGTAAGACTACTTTCATAATCCAAAATTATAATACCTTAAGAATATTAGAGAAATATAATTATATATAAAGTCAGAAAAAAACAATGTAATATAATAATAATAATAGTGATTAATAATAATTAAAATGTGATTTATATATAAACATAGTGAAAGTGAATATAAGTCAAAACTTATTAAGTGAAAAAGAAACAATAAACCGAACTTTAAAACAAGTAGGTAAATATAAGGTTTCCAAGGAAGTAAAACAGATGAAAAAACAATTTTATGGAGTAGCAACGAGTGGGTTTTAGGAGAAAGCATGTTGCATAGAAAATTTTCATAGCTTCTTAAAAATTAAGAAATTATAAGAAAAATACCAAGAATATAAATACTTACTACATCGCCTACAAGAATATTCAATAAGCAGCAAGCAGACGAGGTTCCAGTTTCGTAAGAACATTTATTGGCCATTTCAGAAGAGCATCCATGAGATATGGTATAAGCATAAATGCAAACCCCAGCAAGGAACTAAGGCCTAAAAATAACAGCGAAAACAATATAAAAGGAACACCTTATAAACATTTATATATCTGATCAGAATATAACAAGTAATTCATAACCTAATTAACATATATCAAAGTATTAACATGCATGCTAAGTTTACTTAGCAATTTGAGCTCTAAAACTAGTAAAGTAGATATTTTTCTAACATTTCTTTTTAAATAATCTTCATAAATGTAGAACATAATAAGTAAATTCCATATCTTAGGTTAAAATTTTAGAATATATGAGTCATATATCGTAGATAGTACATCATCATAGATAAAAGAAAATCTATAGTATCGATCTATGATGTGCTTAGGTTTAAGGCAAGTTTCTGTGTATTTAACTTATTTCGTAGTATAGGAATCTATGTTACATAATACCCAGACATCAGAGAGACATATTAAAGGTTTGAGATTTAGCTACGACTCGATAGATGTGTAATATAGAATTTTATGTTTAAATTAATGGACAATTTTTAGTAGGTAGGTACATAGTAATAATACAAGCAAATATTTTAATTTATACATAAATATGTATAATTTGATTGCATATAACGTAAAGGTATAAATATATTTCTCTGATTACAAAAAATTATAAAAATTTGATAAAAGATTGTGAATAAAATTATGTTAAATTTGGGTAAATTGTATCTGTATTGTCTTGTTGTGGATCTGTAATTTCTGCTAGCTTCCCTAATGAACCGACTCCTGGGAGAATAAATATTTCAAATGATGCCAATGGTAGGTAGGTATACTTGGGTAAACAAAATTTAAAATAAAAAATCAAAATTATCAAAATAACAAAATTAGCTTTGAAATTCTTTGCTATTCATATTTGTTTTGTGAAAAGTAATCTTGGGTTTGTAGCATTTCATTACATAGAGAAATAAGCAAATAGACGAATAAGAGCAAAGATACCTGGTAAGTGCTATACCTGGACATACATACGGAAATGAATCACTATATACACCGAAACGAACCACTTAGAAGTTGTACAAGTTCTTTCACCTTTATTGAGGATCTTCAGAGCAGTATACGATTTATTTCATTGATCATTTAAATTCAAGTATAAATGATCAATGAAGTAAATCGTATATAGCACTGGTAAGTATATCTTTGCTCTTATTCGTCTATTTGCTTATTTCTCTATGTAATGAAATGCTACAAACCCAAGATTACTTTTCACAAATATATATATATATATATATATATATATATATATATATATATATATATATATATATATATATATATATATATATATATATATATATATATATATATATATATATATATATATATATATATATATATATATATATATATATATATATATATATATATATATATATGTATATATATATATATATATATATATATATATATATATATATATATATATATATATATATATATATATATATATATATATATATATATAAATATATATATATATATATATATATATATATATATATATATATATATATATATATATATATATATAATATTTTATCCCAAGTAAACGCCATATTATTAAATATAAAACAGTTAACAACCTATCTCAATTGGCTTAACCCACCGTGGAGCCAATATAAATAAAACAACAATAATATTATTAATTTTTTATACAAAAAAAAATCTCATAGCCTGTCATTTGCATTGGTATAGTATAAAAAAAAATTAAACTAAATTGGTTCCTAATTCCTAAATTGATTTACAAATTATTTTAAGCATTACGTCCTACTTGTTAATTTTTCCCATATAAGTTCAACTGTCCAAGAAATACAACATATCAAATAAGCTACCGTTAACAGGTGCACCACTATTATGTCACTATCTGTCACCACCTTCACGATACCTGAAATTAAATAAATAAATAAATAAATACACAAATAAATATGTATTGGGGTCGAAAAATGTAATTGATTTCATATCCACTAATTCGTTTTTTTTTTAATTTTACTGTTAATGGTAACAGACGGCAGACGCAAACGTCTTTTATGTGATTTATAAACCAGGGCTGACGCCTTTGAAAATGGTAAAAAGTGAAAAAAAATAATAGTAGGATGAAACCCAATCGAAAAGGAGGAATTTCTAAGGGTAAAAATCGGTTTATTTCGATTTCCGGTAAAACTACAAGTCCTATGGAAAAAAGATAAATAGCAAAGTTTTAGGTAATGAAAAGATCTACAACTTTTGAATTTACACTTTTTTCATATAACCTCAAAATTTATGTGAAAAATTCAAATAACCAAGTTTTTGTTTTTGTATTTTTCTTTTACAAAAAAAAATGTTTCTAAGAAATTTGCTGAAAACTTACTTTTTTATGTGCCAAACACAGTGTAATTTTTTTGATTTAAGATATTTATTTTTTCACCTTATTTTGACTTAATATCGAAAAAGCACCCTAATTTTCAATCCAAAATTCTCGCGTCAAAATATCTGCTTTTTTAAAAAAGTCGGTGGGCATTTTGTTCTTTGAAATCTCTACTTTCTGATGGTGTAAAAAAATACATTACTATGGTAAATGTTCTCAGAAAATGCAAAGAAACGAAAAAAACTAGAATCCGATTTTTATTTTATTATTAAAATTTGCACTTAATTACTCGAAAAAAATCTTACGTTTTTATCCATGTTAAATTGATAAACAAAAAAATTGCAAATCGAAATATACTACTATAATTATCAACCAAATAAGTTAATATTTAATACTACATCTACAATATTTTGAGAAAGTTGTAGATTCTTCTTTAAATTATATGCGTAGATGCCTATTTATTGCTATTTGAAGATAACTTATATACCCGAGTTTTGAATCAATTAAATTCTTCTTTTGAATCAATTAAATTCAAATAATCATGACATTTATTTTCTCAAGCCAGGTTCTGGAAATGTAAAAGATATATTTTTTACAGTTTCAAATATGAATCCTTCAAAAATATCGTTGCATTTCTGCATTGTTTTCTGGTTGCGATACAACATCTGGATTTGCCGGAAAATGAAAGAAAAGTATCGTAAATTCATTATTAGACGATAAAAATTTGTCAAATTTGGTCAATATTTTTTATAAAAAAAGAAAAATGTTTAAAAAAAAATTCGGAATCGACTTTTTTTCGTTTCTCTGCATTTTCTGAGAACATTTTTTATCATAGTAATGTATTTTTTTGCACCTTCATAAAGTAGAGATTTCAACGAACAAAAAGTCCACTAACTTTTTTAAAAAAGTAGATATTTTGACGCGAGAATTTTCGATGGAAAATTAGGGTGCTTTTTCGATATTAAGTCAAAAGAAGGTGAAAAAATAAATATTTTAAATCAAAAAAATTACAGTATGTTGGGGACATAAAAAGGTAAGTTTTCACCAAATTTCTTGACAAAATTTTTATTATTAAAACGTTATTTGAATTTTTCACGTAAATTTTTAGGTTATGTGAAAAAAGTGTAAATTCAAAAGCTGTAGATCTTTTTATTACCTACCTAACTTTGCCGCTTAACTTTTTCCCATAGGGCTTGTAGTTTTGCCGGAAATCGAGATAAATCGTTTTTAACCTTAAAAACTCACCTCCTCCACTTCACCTCAGATCGCCCGTGAATTATTTTTCCTTTCATTTTTGTTATATTCTCTTCCTTTTCCAATGGGTTTCATCCTACTATTATTTTTTTTGTTTAAAAAATTATCGACCCTGGTCTATTATGTAATATTGACAACTAATAATCTTTAATTAGAGTGTTTCTTTATTAATGAGTAGGTATATGCATGTTTATTTTTATGAGAACCTAACAAAAATATTCGGTAATTTTTTTATGCGTCTACTTTAATTTATTGTCGCATATGGAACAGAAAAAAGGTAGGTATCTATAGCCTTTTCTTAAAGACATTGATATTTATATTATTTAAAAAAATATTGTAATTGATCCGTCACTGAATTATACAACGTTGTTGCGTCCTTATTAGATCACTCTGTAGTAGTGTTTCTAACACATCAGTGCGCTATGTTAAAAGTAAATCCCTTCCTCTCGCTCTCACACGTCTGCAGTAGTCTGCACCATCATTATGTTTCTAGCGCTTCAAGTATGCATATCGCACTGCGAGTGAAACAGTGAAAAGTGAATTGTGAAAGTGGGAAACATGGGAAAACCAAAGATAAATGATAAAGAAAAAGAGAAGAGGAAAATAAACGAGGGAATAAAAAGATTTCGTGCAAAATATGGATCCTCAGAATCATCGAGTATGTACACAAAACAAATAAGTAAACAAACTACCACTTGTAGCACCTACAAATATTCTCTACCATTTGTAGAAACTAAAACACTCGGAGTAGTTTCCACAAACACCAAAACACTTTCACTTCGCTCGACGCGCGTTTCGCCAACCAAGTTGGCATCATCCGGAGACGATTAAAACTAATCTTAAATTACAAAATCTACCATATTTATACTATTTTTCCGGTGACGTCACTAATGATATCACCGTGAAATTTACGCGTGACTAATATAAATAATAAGCAACGCGTAAATAAGCAACGCGTAAAGCGGGCTACGGTATGATAAATAGGTTAGAATTTGATATATATAGAAAAGATACCAGTACGATCAGATATATCCCTAATGACTCTCACCACTGCTATCAACATAAAATGGCAAGTTTCAATTTTCTTGTCCATCGTTTACTAAGTTTCCCTCTCAGTAATGAGAGATTTGAAAAAGAAAAAGTATTAATTAAAGATATAGCTGTGAGTAATGGTTATCCTAGAGATATAGTAGAAAAACTAATTAGGAAGCGTAAATTTAAGGACACACTTCGTAATTCTACGACCTTTCAAAAGGATATAGAGGCTCTAAAATATGTATCCATCCCGTACGAACCCCGGTTTACTCATGGTTTGAGTAAGGTTTTTAAAAACGTGGGTATAACAGCGATTCATTCGTCGAGCAACAAATTACAACAACTTTTAGACAATCCAAAGGATAAAATTGTTCCAAATGAAAGGTCTGGGATTTACGAAATTAGTTGTAATGATTGTGATCGAAAATATATTGGACAAACGAGACGGTCAATTAACATCAGATTTAAAGAACATATGGCTCATCTAAAATATGGAAGAACAGATAAGTCTAGTGTTGCACAACATGCTTTTGACAACAATCATAGAATAGATATTAGTAATTTAAGATTAGTTAGAAATGTGACCAATAATAGACAGTTGGATGCATTTGAGAGCATAGAAATTGTAAAGTGTAATAGTAGTATGAATAGCGACAAGGGACCTATCCCGTATAGCCCGCTTTACGCGTTGCTTAGCAACCGATGATTGAAGCGTGATTAGTCACGCGTAAATTTCACGGTGATATCATACCGTAGCCCGCTTTACGCGTTGCTTAGCAACCGATGATTGAAGCGTGATTAGTCACGCGTAAATTTCACGGTGATATCATTAGTGACGTCACCGGAAAAATAGTATAAATATGGTAGATTTTGTAATTTAAGATTAGTTTTAATCGTCTCCGGATAATGCCAACTTGGTTGGCGAAACGCGCGTCGAGCGAAGTGAAAGTATTTTGGTGTTTGTGGAAACTACTCCGAGTGTTACAGTTACATCAAAGGTTCCAGCCCTATCCAGTACTTGTAGAAACTGTCAGACTAAATTATAAAACCCTACCACTTGTAGGGCTAGAAAGATAATTTACGGCCCCAAAATAGGGCGCAAAATAACTCATTCTTTAACCACTTGTAAAAATTTATTAGCTATACCATTCTTCCTAATTACATCATTTATGTTAAAAAAGAGATTTTGTTGGAATTTTATAAAAACACAAAGGATAATGTTTTCTACCACTTGTAGAAAACACATATTTACGAATATGTTTATTTTAAATGAATTGTTTTGAGTTTGACGAATGGAATGTTAGGCATGTGATATGTTTAGATGAATAGATAACGTAATGGATAAAAAATTTATCCGATAAAACGGAAACACAGGACCACATTCATTAGTTTAAATGCAATTTTGCATTAAATATGATCGCACAATTAAAAGACTCTATTTTTATTATTATAGACTCGTCTAGCAGTTCGGAACCACCTCAGACACCTCCAAGTCCAGGTCTCCTTCGCCCACACATGTAAGAATCACGAAGGCACAAATAGATGCCCCTGGAACAAGGAGGGGACAAACAGGAAGCCCTGGTAAGGCAGACACCAACAATACAGCAACGACAACCGCCACAGCCACAACTTTACTTGATATTCTGGGGAAGGACCCGACCCAAGAACAACAACATGGGCCAGACTTACTTGAAGATTTGGCATCCCGTTGGACAAGCTACGTTCAAGAAGGTCTGGACATGGAAAAAAAACTCAGTTAGGGGAAAAGTGGCATATCCCGAAAAACTGAGTGGCGTTGGACACGCCTCAACTTAATGAAGAAGTTGTCACACTCCTACCAAGTGCAATTATTAGGGGGGACGGATTTATGCGTTCCTTACAAAAAGTCTTTTAGGAAAGGGATTGACTGCATTGGGTACCCGCTTAACAAAAATCCTTACCGACAAGGGAAAATGCCAAGACCTGGACGTAACAGACCTGGTCGGTACGGGAAAGATCATAGCAGAAGCACATCATAGAATTTCCAAAGACAGAAGATTCGCCATAAACCCGCTCTTTAACGAAACAGTAAAAAAGGTAGCGGCCACTGCCAAAATCGGTACCAAACTATATGGTGATGATTTTGGTGAGCAGTGTAAAACGGCCATATCTGCCAATAACATCACTAGGGAACTTAAAGCACCAAGATCAACAGGGGCGTCTTTAAACTACAAGCGCCCTTTTCCAAAAGCAAGAATAAAAACCGAGAACAACATACGGAGCAGAAACGGAGAACATACCCCAAACCAACCAACAGTTATAGATACAAAATCCCCTTTTATGAAAAACCAATTCAAAAATTTAAACCAGCATACACTCCGAAAACAAACAACAAAGAAATAAAAAAGATTATAAATGAGTTGATAGATATGGGGGCCATATCAGAATGTGAACATACCAAGGGCGAATTCTTATCACCCTACTTTCTACGCCAAAAACCCAATGGTACATATAGGTTTATTTTAAATCTTAAAAATCTAAATAAATTCGTCTCTGTATCATATTTCAAATTAGAAGACACAAATTAGAACAGTTAAAAATTTAATATCCAAAAATAATTTTTTAGCTACAATAGATTTAGCTCAAAGATGCATATTTTTTAATTCCCATACACCCGAGATGCAAAAAATATCTTAGATTCAATTTTCATTTTCAAATTATATGAATTTAACTGTTTGTGCTTTGGCCTTAGTAGTGCACTTGTTTTTACTAAAATATTCAAACTCATAGTAAACAAGCTCAGAGGGGTTTTTGTCAGTCATATATTTAGATGACTTACTGTTAATAGGCAATACATCTGTTGGATTTTATATAAATTTTGAGAAAGGTCAACTAGTTCCGTCTCAGATGATAAAATAGCTAGGTTTTCTATTTAACAGCAAAACAGTCACATTAACATTGCCTGAGGAAAAGAAGACACAAATAATAAATAATATTAAAACATACAAACAACAAATAACAATTAAAATCAGGCATTTTGCAAGAATGATAGGGTTATTAATCTCAGCCAGTCCGGGTGTTCAATATGGCTGGCTATACACTAAACAGTTTGAAAGGGAAAAGCCTTGGCACTAAAAAGTTTACAGGGAAATTTTGAGGTAACCATGGTGGTACCACCTAACTCATTGCAAAAGGATTTCCAATGGTGGTTAACAAAACTGCCATCAAAACATTCTTTTAAACCCAGAAGTTACAAATTTGAAATATACACAGATGCCTCGCCATCGGGATGGGGAGCATCATGTGGGGACGAGGTCGCTCACGACTTCTGGAAACACAAGGAAAGCTCTCTTAACATTAACTAATTGGAACTCCTTGCAATTTTATATGGGTTAAAGACTTTTGCCAAATCATTTTCAAATTGCGACATTTTGATCAGGACAGACAATACCACTGCATTAGCATATGTAAACTAAATGGGGGGCACGAGACAGCCAAATTTAAATCTTACTTCTAGGAATATCTGGAAATGGTGTGAAAACAGGAAATTTTTCATTTTTTGCTCTTACATCAAATCCAAAGACAGCACAATCGCAGACAAACAATCCAGATTAACTAACATTGCTACTGAATATAGCCTTAACATAAAACGATATAATGAGATCACAAAAATTCTTGGTAAACCAGACATTGATCTCTTTGCGACTCGAGAGAACACAAAATGTAAAAAAAATATTTTTTGGAAAAGAGATCCGGAATCAATACAGATCGACTCTTTTCAATTTTCACGCTTTTCCACCTTTTCCACTATTACCGAAAGTCTTACAAAAAAATCGAATGGTACAAAGCAGAAGGCATTGTTGTATTTCCTCTATGGAAAACACAACCATGGTTTCCCAAAATACAACAGATAGTTGTATCAAAAATAATTATTCTCAAACCCGCATATAACCTACTCTTATCCCCTTTTAGGAAACCACATCCATTGTGGAAGAACCTTTCCCTGGGGGAAGCGAAATTATCAGGCAGGCGTTCATAAAAAACGGAACACCTGAGTCGGCCGTTGACGTTATAATATCCTCCCTGAGCCCAAGCACCTAGAAGCAATACAACTCTACATTCAAGAAATGGTGGGCCTTCAGTGGCGGGTCCATAGGGAAAGCACTCACCGGTGATGTTAGTAAAGTAATAGAATTCCTCAACACCGAATTTCACTCGGGTGCAAAATACGGAACAATTAATAGCCACAAAGCAGCGTTAAATCTAATATTTTCTTGGAACAACACAGAATCTCAATTACTGAACCGCTTTATCAAAGGTGTGTGCAAAATTCGGCCTGCCCTACCTAAATATACAGAAACGTGGGACCCACAACCAGTGCTAATACAGATCGCAAAAATGCACCCCCTCGCTTACCTTAGAAGATCTCAAAAAAAAGCTAATAATTCTACTAGCACTTGCTACGGCGCAACGAGTGCAAAAATAAAAATTATGGATATAAAAATATACGAGGATAGAATTGAAATTTCAATATCTGAAATTCTCAAAACATCCGCCCCAAATAAAACGCAGCCAATCCTTATATTACCAATGTTCAAACAAAAATCGCAACTTTGTGTCGCAACCCCACTGCTATTTTATATGCAAAAAACAGCAGCTTTTCGAAAAAATGCCAATAACAGTTACTCCTAACACATAAAAAGCCCTACCATAAAGCCACTACACAAACAATAAGTAGATGGATAAAAGACGGACTAAAAATGTGTGGTGTAGACACAATAATTTTTAAAGAGCACA
>CAXKVY010004620.1:0-19115 GCA_964058915.1 Tetropium fuscum | reverse complement strand
ATATATATATATATATATATATATATATATATATATATATATATATATATATATATATATATATATATATATATATATATATATATATATATATATATATATATATATATATGATATATATATAAATATATATATATATATATATATATATATATATATATATATATATATATATATATATATATATATATATATATATATATATATATATATATATATATATATATATATATATATATATATATATATATATATATATATATATATATATATATATATATATATATATATATATATATATATATATATATATATATATATATATATATATATATATATATATATATATATATATATATATATATATATATATATATATATATATATATATATATATATATATATAATATTGCACGCTATGCCAAATTCACTGCCACGCCGTACGAAAGGGAGAGCACACAAAAATTCTCAAAATTTTTATTTATTCCCTCTTATTCGAAACTCGGAAATCTAACATCGAAAATATTTCATAGAAGGTGTGAATTGGGCGTAGAGTGTTGCACCCTATATATGTCAAAAAAATCGGTAAAATTATTCTTCGTTTACTTTTAGCCAGTGAACCTGTAACAGCAGTAGCTGTTCAGTATTATGCTAGTAAAATCCATATTCCGCACATTCCATTAAAGCATAATGGTGGAGAATAGAGCGTAATTACGTCCACGTAAATATACATGTAGATTTTGTATAAATATTGTAAAAATGGTGAGAATGATTCGGTAATAAGTACTATTAAGTATTAATTACGCATGCGCAATGGTTTGTGCGTTCGTGGAGAGTAGTTGCAAACTATTACATCCGAGCGCAGCCGGGTGGTGCGATGATCCATGCTACAACATACGTTTTCACCTGGTTAAAAACCGTGAACAGAAATGTGTAGATAGTTTCACACAAATCTTAGATTTGCCTACGAAGGCAAACTGTCCCTCCTTCTACAATGAAAAAAATCCTCCTAAATGATTGCAATTTCGACTCCGCTATTAGCTTGTCACTTTGTTTCTTATTTTTAAACTTACCCTAACAATTATTACATTTTTATGTTACACTAAACAAATGTACTATTTGCAAAGTTTCAGGCAATATGTGAGTTTCTGTTATCCAATAAAAGTTAACTACAACAAAACAAATCTGTTCATTCAAAAATAAAAAGAAAAACACACTACACGTGATGTCTGCATTAACAGTAAAACGCGATGCAACACAAACCGACTAAGTCTGAGCCACAGAATTAACAACATAATTCTGTGCCTGAGCCTGGCACAGCAATATTCTTTCCTTTTACTATTTAACCTGTGTATGTAAAATTGTATGGACTACACTTTATCTCTGTCGCTCACACACGATTCTGGAACATCTATTTCATTTCCCTGTGCCAGGCGCAACAAACTTGCGTGCGCAGATTCAACAAGAAACCGGCCGCGGCTAACCGTTTTCCAATGTTTACGTACCTACCTATTTTTTAGAGCGTGCGTCGCCGTCGCGTCGACGGGGCAGTGCGTTATTGCCAGACTTTCTATAAACTCTTGTAGAATGGGGAGAAATGCACTAGATAGAAAATATGTTTAAATGAAAGATACAGTTAATATTTATGTATTTTTACGAATAAATAAAGTGGTGCCATGGCTCCGTGGCACTACCTCACCAGCCGCCACTGCGCTTAAGTTAAATCCTCCGTCATCTGCGACAGACCAATCACCTTTTAATAGACTCCCCCAATGGACTATTTACACTATTACATACGCAATAAAACAAGTCAAAAAATAAAAGGAAGAATAAATAATTATGCCCGTCGCAGGAGAAAATTATGTTTTTCCAATGTACTATCATAATATATAATGTGTGTTAGTGCTTATTATTTAATACTTACATTTAGCTAACCTTGCGATGCGTAATCAATCCCCGTATCTCTGGTTAAGCTGCAAAAGTCCACCGATTTTGCTTTTATTTATCCAATTCAAACAACACGTTCACCTCCTACAACCATGTGGTTTCAAAAATCAAAACGTGGCAAATGCGACTATCTTCAGACTATTTATATGAACCTTACCTGCCGTTTGATTTATGAATTGGGGAACTTAATAATCGAATGTCTTATCTCTGGGTTTCCCGACTTTATCGAATCGAATTTAAAATAAAATATACCATGTGCCCCACAGTTTCCTAGTATCACTATTTTTTATCCTCAAATAGCAATTGTTACATTCAACAACTCCTTGTATTATTTATTTATTCGAGACCGTGCGATAATTCATGCATGATGCGCTTTTGAAGGCCAGTTTAATATGCGTACCCTCATCTCTGGATCTAGCAAAACCATGTGAGTCAGGTCTTATCATCGAACCTGTGGTAGATATATATTTATAAAGCTGAGGGTTGATCTGGACCCACGGGCGTTAGGTCAACAATACTGATTCTTTTAGTATGTCGAGGATCACGTACATATTAGTGTGCTGATAAAATAAGCAAATAGGATCCTGTGAAAGTTTACAGAATATGATTACCAGTGTACAGGCCGAAGGTGGGTTATATTTTATAGAAGGTGGGTTATAGTAAATGACCGCTGAAGAAGTAATATTAGTAGAAGTAGATCCCCACTCCACTTGAAAGCGATAGCAAATATATAATACTAGCGGAAAAATATAAAATGTGAAACCTTCTATAAGTCTTCGCAGATTCGAGTATCTAATATAAAAAACAATGTATGCAGACAGAACTTGTATAGGTTACGACTTACGAGGTTACGAATCATGTTATTAACGTTAGTTAGGATGAGGTTAGGATTTACGAATGTATTGCAGATACGTATTATGAAAAAAATTGTAATGATATCTATTAAGTTGTATTTGTGAAGAAAAATTAATATTCTCATATTGTATTATGTATTGCAGCCATCTTAAATATTTGTTAATAAAAAAATCGTGATTTGCTACCCCAAAAAAGTCCGAGAAGGTTGAGTTCAATCGGGTAATAAATGCCAAAATTCTCAGTGATCGTAGAAGTCTTAGGGCCGCCATCTGGAATATTTGATCTGACAAAGAAATTTGTAATCTTCGACTACGAAAACACCTATATTGCGTTTGAGTCGTATGGAACCACGGATAACGAAAACGTCCGTCATTTTTAAGCCGCCATCTTGTATATTCATTTTGACAAAAAATCCTTGATCTGCTATCACTAAAACCTCGAGATGCGTATTTTGAATGATTCTTTAAAACTTATCAGTCAAGAAGCTGCCATATTGAATACCTATATTTCTGATAAAAAAATTCCAAAAACGTCGAGACACACATTTTGAGTCGATAGCATAAATGTCCGCCACCATTGAACCGCCATCTTGAATATTGACTTTGACAAAAAATTCGCAATCTGTGACTCCAAAATGACACGTAGATATTTTTATTTTTCTGAATTTCACCCTTCAGAAGATCATGAACTTACAGCTCAAATCGCTGAAGCAAGAAACTGGACAGTAAGTTTCTTTTATGATGTAGGCATATCCTAAGCGAAGTATTTTTTTTAAATTCCACCCTCAAGGCAATAAAACTGTCCTTAAATGTGAAACTTGTTTAATTCTCAAAAATGAACTTTTGCGTAAAATGGGTAAATATTTCTGTTTTCTTTTATTTTTAGCATACAAAGGATTTTCTATTTTTAAGAATTTCACTCCCAAGGAGACTCACTGATCATGCATCTCCAGCTCAAACCGCTGAAGCTGGAAACTTGAAATTTTAAGGGGGTTTCTTTTATTACACAAACATCACCTTAATTTTAATCTTAATCAATTTGCACCTTATGGGGCCAAAACAGTAGTATACAGGAGTATACAGGATATGAAAACCGATTGTAACAATACTCCTCATTCTAACTACAATGATTAGCCCAGAGGTCTGAAACTTGTACGGGATAGGTGCAGCATATTATTATTTTGCATGCCGCATTTGTACCCAAGAGTGACTTAGGATGGTAAATTGGAACCATTCTTCAGTGCTGTAATGGAGGAAACCTGGATTACCTAATTGGTTAGACCTTGGGGATAAATTATTAAAAATTTATTTGGCACCAGTTTGAAGTTGAACACACACTACTGCTAATTGATAAGCTGTAGCTAATGAGATGCCAGACAGTTCTACCACTATCTCATGTATCTAAAATGTAGAAAATATATACCTAATACGCGACACGTAGTCAATGGTAGGGTGTCCATGGGCATCCAGTGGAGGCCCTGTTGTAACATCTTTCAAATTCAAACTTTCAATATTTCGCGCCTGGCACTGTCAGCACTATAAAGACAGTAAATGAAATGCGCGTGCGCGTGCCGGTAATAAACGCGGTTATTCTCTAACCTCTAACGCCACTCAGTCTTAAAAGTTTTGTACAAGTCACAGCTCGAGTAACCTCGTAGAAGTATACTAAAGCAATGTAACTAGTATATAGTCTAGCATCTAAATGTTAAGTTGCTGTAAACTACAAGTAGCTTACTTAGAAAGAATTATTAGTTTTATGGAATTCAAGTGGGTTAAAATTAATAGGGTAAATGGATGTGTAAATATGCGCTTAACAAAAATTAAATACACTGAATACAACTACATGGTCTTAGTACACCGAATTAATTGATTACCTCACAAGTAAACTACTGTGAGCCCGTTAGAAAAATACAGGATCGATTTCCTCACAAATAAAATTGTGAGCCCCTTAGAATTGGTTTCCTCACAAGTATCATCATACTGTGAGCCCCTGAGAAAAACAACTAGGCAATTGCCCATAGAAAAGAAGTAGCTCGCTGACTCTCCGCCTAAGCAGACATCAGAAAATCGGAAAAGTTATATCTTTATAACTTGAGATTTTCCTGATTACCATGCATAAAGAGAATCAGTGAGTGTAGTGTGTGTACTGTGTACAGTGAAAAATCTCACCAAATCAGGTTTGCATTACAAGGTCACTTGAAGTGCAAGGCTGCATTGGCTGTATTGGCTGCAAAAATAAATCACGGTCAGAAATATCTAACTGTTTTGTTTACGCTTGTTCCGAGACCATTTTTTGTGTTTCAGTTTATCACGACAAAAGTTTACGTTTTTATTTAAAATTACCCAGGTAGATTTTCATGTTTAGTTAATTCGACGTATTGAAACTTTATAAACTGATTATTATACGATTAATAACTATAAGTATATAATTATGGAAGCATTAATTAAGAAAAGAGCAAACGCTAAATCTTGTATCACTAGGATAGAACCCTATTTAAACAAAAATTTGGACAGGGACATTGATATAAATGAATATGTAACTAGGGAAGTAGGGTTAGTTAAGACATCCAAGACCAAAGAGAGGAGTTAGAGGACAACCACGAGCCAGATAGAATTTACACTGAAAAAAATTTTATTCGGTAAGTACTGTCGCCGCCTCCCAAAAGTGCACGGCATATTTTTCTACTTTGATTGTGACTTTGAATCATAGTCGTCTCATAATTAGTCAATTTATACATCAAAATAATTTAATTCTGAACATTATGTCATATTAATAAATTAACTTGTCAGAATATTAATAGAAAATGCCAAGACATTTAAATGATGCGCAAAGGGCTATACGAGTATAGCCAAAATTGAAGAAAATCGTTCTCTGGCTTAAGTAGTCGCTGATTTGAATGTTAGCAAAAGCTGCATAGATAAAATTAAAAAGACATGGGACCAGGAACATAGAATACAAAGGGTAGGAAGAATAGGAATTGGTAAAGTTTCCAATGAAATTGAAGATAACGGTCTGATTGAATATATTCAACAACATCCTTTCGAAACAGCTGCTAATGCACGAGAAGAAACATTGTTTCCGGGGTCTGTCAGGACTGTGCAAAAACGGTTAAAACAGTCTCATCTAAAGAACTGTGCTGCTGCCCCTAAAATTTTTCTTTGAGCATAAGCAAATGAGCATAAGCAAAGAAGGATGGAGTTTGCAAATAACTTGATAGATAATAACATTGAAATTTGGAATAATGTGGTAGTAATTTTCAATAAACGTAGGTTAAAAAGTTTTGGTAAATTATCAATTTAAAGGACGCCTCCAGCTCCAGGTCGCTGGGCCTGATTAGCTAGAGCTAAGAGCAAAGATATTTATTAGGTCATGAACTCGAAGGCCGCTGTGATACAAATAAATTTACTTCCCAAAAAAGGCACAGTTCTTACCTACGACGGCTTAGCTGCAAATAACGATGACAGGTGGCTTGATTTCACTAAAATCTTAAAGTAATCCGCCAGGCAGGCAAATTAAGAAAATGATTTCTATAAACCGAGGTATTTCTTGTTTGAAAATGCAGGTAAACAAACGACAATCACTCTACGATTATAAATGTGAACTCAAATGAATATTCTGAGTAGATTATTTATATAGGAAATGAAATTAACCACAAAATGCAAGTCTAAACGCGAAATTAAGAATTTGACAACTACTGACAAAATGCATATTGACAAGTACCAACAAATAATAAAAAATGAAGTAGCTGTCAAAGCGAATATGGTGATGCAATAGATGAATTGCCAATGACCCGCGAGGAATGTAAACTGTAAAGTAAAACCAATGCGCAATTGAAGAAAAGTTACTACTGTTGATGCACGGAAGGATCGGATCTCTCCCAGCGGCGCATCCGCTTTTTCGTGCTCCGTAGCGCTCGTATTTACTTCGGCGAGCTATGTAAATATTCAGCGCGGAATCTCGTGGCTTGCATTTCCTGTACCATCTATTACGGTATGTAACAAAACCCTATACAAATAATACACAAATTTCTGGTATAGCTAATAATTCCACATATTCAAACTATGTAGTAAATATTGTTTTGCATTCACAGACTCAATTAAACCGGAAGTTTAATGTCTTGTATAATTTTAAAGAAAATTACATGTCAATTACACCAAGTTTCAATAAAGGAATCAGTTAAACATATCACAGAACACAGGGGCGTACGGTCCATTGAAGCAAGGGAATCATTGCTTTCCTTAAGTATATTGTTACATGTATGTTAACTGTATTATTTAAACCTCGATTTTGTTACTGGACGAAGACTGGAACTAATTTAATTATCAAAATTTTTAAATAGCAATCTCACATCATAGACAACCTTTGACATGGACGTCGTGTCCGAGTAAACGCGACCACGAAGGAACATGTCATGTATATACATAATATGATATGCTGTGATTTAAGTTATATATATATATATATATATATATATATATATATATATATATATATATATATATATATATATATATATATATATATATATATATATATATATCAAGTTAGCATGGAGTGGTTGATAAAAATAGAAACACTAAAAAGACATATTGATGAAACTTTTAAAACATAGTTTCTTTTAACAGCCAAATATATTTATCTAAAAAAATTTAACGTAATGGTTTAATTTCGGTGATGCCACTATTATTTTAAACAAAATTTTATATTAAATTAAACAGACTAGTTTTATTGCTCTTGTTCTATGTGAAACAAACGATGTGACTAATTTAAGTCAACTATCTGTAGTAATACGCAGAATACGCTACATTAAAATTAGTTATTACAATAAAATTAGATAAACATTGAGTTAGAAATAGGCAATAGACAAATAGGAAATAGGGTTTATAAGAATGCTTCCCTTATTTAAAATGTGACTGCACGCCACTGCCAAAACATAACTCTAGTCGATTCGTCTTTCTTTTCTCCCTCTAGAATATACCTATTATTAGGCTCTGATGTTTATTACGATATTATAACCCCAGGTTTAATAAAAATTTAGCACTAATTGAAGAAGGTCGCCCTGAAGGTCTTGTCGGTTGAAACGGGTTATCTTGCATATGATATTCAGTCAGGTTTGCGATTCCTTAGCCGTTCATATAACAAATATGTTTTCGATAGTAAGTTGATCGTACCTGTCGTGTACCGAGAACGTTGATGCCGTTGCGATGAATTAGGCCCGTCTTATTTTTGGAAATCATTTGCCGCAGGGATATGTTCTATGTCATTATCCAGATACGCAAACAGGCAGAAATCCACAACGGTGGATAGCAGAATACCGCCGTGTGAATAACATATATCGACAAGATTGTGACTATCTCATAGATGTGAGATCGGCGTTTAAGCAACATTGTCCACCAGGAAGTGAGATTTCACAAATGTTGGTGTCTGATAGTCCTAATCGGCAATTTATACACATACAAATCTTGGGGCTCTGACAAAAAATAGCGCTGGAAAAAATAGCGCGTAACAAAATAGCGATGAAAAAAATAGCGCTAGATTAAAACAGCGCTGATATAAAAAAGCGTGTTACTAAACAGCGCCTTGTACAAATAGCGTGTCAGATAATAGCGCATTGAAAAACACTCCTGTAAATAGCGTTCTAGAAAAATAGCGCGTTACACGTTTATCATTTTCCGTTTGAATTCCGCGATATTTCGTCCAGTGCCATTGTTTAAACCTTTTTATTTTATCAAAGGCAGTTGACGCTCATTTGTAACTGTCAGTGTCACAGCCAAATTGTCGATCTATATTTTGAATTCAGGCATGGAACAATATTCAATTTCTCATAAGAATAAAAAAAATTAATTTATGCAGGATATAGATACAGAAAAGACAAAGAACATTCGAAATCGATAACGTGGAGATGCACCAAAGCAGGTTGCAAAGGAAAAATAATCGACTATGGAGAAAACAATAAACAGGCTACGACTGGTCACAATCACGCTCCGGGTCCTGTTAAAAATAAGGTGGATACATTCAGGAACGAAATAAAACGCGTGTCGAGAGAGGCCGTCTACAAACCAAAAGTTGTGCTACAGTCTGTTGCAAGTACCAGTATTACTACTCGTGAGGTAGCTGTAGCGCTTCCGAGTTATGACTCTATAAGAAAATCTATACATTGAGTAAGAAAGCAAACTCACTTAAAATTGAATTTGACAGGCTCGAAGAGGTCGAAATATCCGATAAGTATTTGAAGATGGAAAACGGTGAACAGTTTTTACTTTGGGACTCGGGGAAAGAAGATGTAAGTAGAATATTCATTTTTGGAACATACAGAAATGTTCTTTTGCTAAATGAGTTTCACAACTGGTGTGTAGATGGGACCTTTAAGGTTGCTCCTAAATTATTCGTCCAACTATATACGATCCACGTACTTATGGGTTCCGAAGCAGTTCCTGTGATATATGCATTCTTGCCCGATAAACGTGAAGAGACATATAGAAAGCTTTTCAGAAAATTGCTCGACATAGAACCGACATTAAATCCAGATAGCATATTATCTGATTTTGAACTTGCGTCCATAAATTCCATTAATTCCGTGTTTTCTCTCGCCAAAATTGCCTGTTGTTTCTTCCGCCTTGGACAAAATTTGTGGCGGCAGATTCAGCGACATCGACTCGTCGATCTTTATCGCGATAATGAAGAAATACGTACTAAATGCAAAATGTTGCTCGCATTATGTTTCGTAACAGAAAAAGATGTACAATTTGCATTTGAAGTTCTAGTTGAAGAATACCCAGAACAATTGAAACCTATAATAGAATACTGGGAAAATAATTACATAGGGAAGAGAATTCATAAGGTTGTCCCCAGATTCCCAGTAAAAATTTGGAATATGTACGAACGAATTGTCGGTGATTTGCCCAAAACTAACAATTCAGTGGAAGCTTGGCATAACTCTTTCCAAAAAATGTTAGACTGTCATCATCCTTCTTTTCTTGTTCTCATCGAACAAATTAGAAAAGAACATATGTTTTCCGAGATTCGAATCAACAGATTTAAATCGGGCATAAGGAAGAAAGAATCTAACAATAATAAGTATGTCATTCAAAAGAATCGACTAAAATTATTGATCGAGGGATATTCATTTCGATTTATTAAGGAATATTTAGAACTTTGTCTTACAATTTGACTTTGTAGTTTTCTAAAACTTTTTGATTGTGTTGTTGATTTTAGTTTCGTTTACACACCTACTCGTATATATGTTGTAGTTTAATGACTTACTAAAAATGTATAAATATATATATATATATATATATATATATATATATATATATATATATATATATATATATATATATATATATATATATATATATATATATATATATATATATATATATATATATATATATATATATATATATATATATATATATATATATATATATATATATATATATATATATATATATATATATATATATATATATATATATATATATATATATATATATATATATATATATATATGTTTGTGGAAACTACTCCGCGTTATAGGTACTATGACACTGTAGTCTAGAATGTATGTATCAAACATCGATTATTTTTATTTTATAATAATTATTTTACGATTATTTTGTAATTCAATAAATAGTTATAGCGCTTTTGAGATTGTAAAGTAAAAAAAAAATAAATGTTTACCCTTTCGGTATGAATAGATTTTTTCTGATAGTAGAACCTGTAAAAAGAGAATTTTATAATCTCGATTGACATTATATTCCCTCTCATGAGAAATATTTTTCATTTTATATTAGTAATGTATTTTTCATCACACGCATTATTCACAGAGTTCACAAACTATATAGTAATTTATTGTAATCATCATAAGTCATTCAACGAAACGTAAGTAAGGCTATACAAAAAATGTTTTTTGATTAGTTTAGTTACCTTAACTATGTTTAATATTTTCAATCCTCTCATTTACAATAAATTAAACAATAACTAAACACAACTTGTTAGAATAGCAACAACCCAATCGGTGCCCAAACGGGTGATCCAGATGTTTGGAAAAAAGACACGTTCGATGCGACGAAACACAATGATAGATAAAGACGGATAGTGCGGCAAGGGCATTCTTTAAAATATCACGACAATAGCTATATTTTTGACCATCGTTTTCAAATTCTTTAGGTTCTCCTGATCCTGATATTTCGGTCACTTTATAATATTTATAATTTAAATAGGTACCTAGAAAAGTTCTCCAAGGATCCGGTTATTCAACCAGGATCAAGGAAATACAGTAATTTTATATTTACACAAAGTTTGTTTAAAAGTATTTCATGTAAATAACATATATTGTAACTATATTTTAACTGATTATTATTCGACTGCTTTAAGAAGACTGCGTTATTTTAGTTAGGGACCCAATTTGAATGTAAGGTAAAATAGTTCAGTCTTCTTAAACCAGTCGAATAATATCTAGTTATAATGTAGTTTTTTTACATATAAATACATAAAGTAAATATACTTATAGTTTAAAATAATCTTTTGTCATAAATACCTATAAAATTATTGTAGTTCCTTGATGGTTGAATAAATTGAAACATTGGAAAAACTTTTATATTTAAATTATAAATAGTAGGTACCTAAGTGAGCAAAATCTCAATAAAACCTGAGAAGTTATAAAACTTTAATGCGAGACACATCTATTATTTTTGAAGAAACTATACTCCTCTCTCTTTAATATACGAGTTTAATAGTTTTTGTTAAAGTTTAAGTGTGGGCTTCATTTGTGTTGCATTCGAGGTGGCTTCAACTTTTCGAGGTGGCAACGTTATATATGAGGTGACTCCGAATGTTATATCTCTATTCTTGAGGTGGGAACATACAGTGTATGAATATAGATATATATATATATATATATATATATATATATATATATATATATATATATATATATATATATATATATATATATATATATATATATATATATATATATATATATATATATATATATATATATATATATATATATATATATATATATATATATACATATATATATATATATACATATATATATATATATATATATATATATACATATATATATATATATATATATATATATATATATATATATATATATATATATATTAGCTTTGAAATTCTTTGCTATTCATATTTGTTTTGTGAAAAGTAATCTTGGGTTTGTAGCATTTCATTACATAGAAATAAGCAAATAGACGAATAAGAAGGAAAACACACTTACCAGTGCTATATCTGGACATACATACGGAAATGAACCACTATACACACGAAAACGAACCACTTAGAAGTTGTACAAGTTCTTTCACCTTTCTTGAGGATCTTCAGAGCAGTATACGATTTATTTCATTGATCATTTATACATATATATATATATATATATATAAAGTTAAGAAATTTGCGAGAAACGCATAGATATATAAAGAAGAGACTGAGAAATTGTCAGGGAGTGATACAGAAATTGCTTGCTTAGTCAAAACTAAAATCATTTGTTGGTTGTATGTTTTAATTGTTTCCTCGAAAATTCTCGAAAAAAATCCAATTTTCACCCTGGATATATTTATTAGCTTTGAAATTCTTTGCTATTCATATTTATTTTGTGAAAAGTAATCTTGGGTTTGTAGCATTTCATTATATAGAAATAAGCAAATAGACGAATAAGAAAGAAAACACACTTACCAGTGCTATATCTGGACATATATACGGAAATGAATCCTCCCTCTTTGAATGCTTCAGAACTCTTGTATATATAATTCAATATTTTCCCGCATATAGTTGGAAAAAGTAGTTGTTTTTCAATAGGTTCAACAAGATTTTATGCATTTTAAAGTTTAACATCTTCTGGATAACTGTATGCCTAATGCTTTTATATATAATATGTTCAAATAGAACAAATATAAATAGTAGACTAGGTTTGTGTATTCTAAGAATGAGTTCCGTCAAAAACTAATGTCATAAACCGTCACTGCAAGTGTTGGTGTATTGGTAATTTAAATTCAAGTATGAATGATCAATGAAATAAATCGTATACTGCTCTGAAGATCCTCAAGAAAGGTGAAAGAACTTGTACAACTTCTAAGTGGTTCGTTTTCATGTGCATAGTGATTCATTTCCGTATATATGTCCAGATATAGCACTGGTAAGTGTGTTTTCTTTCTTATTCGTCTATTTGCTTATTTCTATATAATGAAATGCTACAAACCCAAGATTACTTTTCACAAAATAAATATGAATAGCAAAGAATTTCAAAGCTAACAAATATATCCAGGGTGAAAATTGGATTTTTTTCGAGAATTTTCGAAGAAACAATTAATACATACAACCAACAAATGATTTTAGTTTTGACTAAGCAAGCAATTTCTGTATCACTCCCTCTTTGAATGCTTCAGAACTCTATTGTATATATAATTCAATATTTTCCCGCATATAGTTGGAAAAAGTAGTTGTTTTTCAATAGGTTCAACAAGATTTTATGCATTTTAAAGTTTAACATCTTCTGGATAACTGTATGCCTAATGCTTTTATATATAATATGTTCAAATAGAACAAATATAAATAGTAGACTAGGTTTGTGTATTCTAAGAATGAGTTCCGTCAAAAACTAATGTCATAAAACGTCACTGCAAGTGTTGGTGTATTGGTAATTTAAATTCAAGTATGAATGATCAATGAAATAAATCGTATACTGCTCTGAAGATCCTCAAGAAAGGTGAAAGAACTTGTACAACTTCTAAGTGGTTCGTTTTCATGTGCATAGTGATTCATTTCCGTATATATGTCCAGATATAGCACTGGTAAGTGTGTTTTCTTTCTTATTCGTCTATTTGCTTATTTCTATATAATGAAATGCTACAAACCCAAGATTACTTTTCCCAAATATATATATATATATATATATATATATATATATATATATATATATATATATATATATATATATATATATATATATATATATATATATATATATATATATAGGTATATATTTTTTTAAATATTGGGCTATACTCGTGGTGCGCTGTGAGGTCATCAAGGATTTTCACTAGGTGCAATCAAGCATACCTCTCTAATAAGAGAGATATTATTGTTTTCGTACAGCGTTATTACCGCATACGCTATTTATCTCCTTATTAGATTGTACCGCTATTTTAACAGGCGCTGTTTAGCTACGCTCTATTTTAACAGGCGCTGTTTTAACCAGGCGCTGTTTACCAACGGGCTATTTTAACAGGCGCTGTTTACCAACCCGCTATTTTGTCCAAGCGCTTATAGTTACACGCTATTTTTTCCAGCGCTATTTTTTCCAGCGCTATTTTTTGTCAGAGCCAAATTTTGATGAACTGTAGATGCCAAAAAATCCCGAGGCGAAGAAGAGGACTTATCGCAATAGACTCTTCGCGGCATTGGCAAGTCTCCATTTTGTGCAATGGAGCATTGGTAAGAGTAGCCGCCTGTACCAGCCTGTCAGGCTCTTAAGAAGGGAGATATTCAAAGTCTTATAAAAAAATGTGTGGTTTTTGTTTATAAATAAAACAGTAAAAAATTGTCATTCTGCTAAGCTAATCAACTCATATCAGCTGTGATTAAAGTTTTTGTTTGCCTAAAATTAGTGATGGCTTTGTCAAAAATTGTGTTGTATATACAGGGTGGTTCTGAAATACAAAATCTTAAAATTTGGTAAGAGTAAACTTTGTGATTTTTGTACATCCCCTATAAAAACATAATTGTGGCAAAATCATCATTAGCTTTTTATACGTGGTGATCAAAAAGTACAAACTTTACTCTTACCGAATTTTAAGATTTTGTAATTTTTGACCACCCCGTATAATAAACATAATTTTTGGCGACATTACTTTAGGCAAGCAGAAACTTTTATAAATAATAGCGTTTTCCCGAAAACTAAACATTTTTGAGATCTTGTAATTTGTGACCACCCCATATAAAAAATATTATTTTTGTCGACGTTATTACTATTTTTGGGCAAGTAAAAACTTTTATAAATAATAACATTTTCTTTTTGAATTTTTTTGACCACCCCGTATAATAAACTTATTTTTTGTCGACATTACTTTAGGCGAGCAAAAACTTTTATAAATAATAGCGTTTTCCCGAAAACTAAACATTTTTTGAGATTTTATAATTTGTGACCACCCCATATAAAAAATATGATTTTTGTCGACTTCATTACTATTTGTTGGGCAAGTAAAAACTTTTATAAATAATAACATACTATACCGCGGACATACTATATATAGAAACATGTTACCACAACTTTTAAAAGTGTAACGTAATAAATCCAACTTATTTATACAATAAAAGAGAACAAATATTTATGCGAAATATGAAACTTGACATATTTGGCGACATGGTAAATTTACCAATAATATGCAGGAAAATCTTCTCTAAATGAATCACTTGTCACAAGTACTGGGACGTTTTCGTTTATTCAACGTGTTAGAATTATAAACACCCACTTACAACCATTCTCTGTAACTGAATGAACCATATAACCTAAACATATAGATATATATCAACACACATAGGTCATCTCCATGAGAACGTGATCATGTCAAGGTCGTTCACATTTACATGTCGCGAAGCGTAAATATTTTAAGAGACAGCTTCTATATAAGTATTTTCAATACTAAAATCCAATTCTATATGCGGAATATATAAGGCGTTTATAGATGAGTATTGTACCGCTTAACATAAAAAACGAAATTATTTTTTTTCCATGTTTCAGTGGTACCTAATTTCTAACCGGTTTGAAAATTTCAAAGAACCCACGTTACATTTACTATATTGTTCAATCAAACTATAGAAGAAAAGTTAATATTTAGATATATTTATATAATAAAACCTTATTACAGCACATGTCTGCTTACTGTAAAAGTTGTGCTTCTGTACCTACTTGATATATTAATTTCAAATTTTAAATATTTCTCACAAAAAGTAATAAAGGCGTATACTGGTCTAATATTACTTTGACAGCAGGTAAAATAGTTGATATGGAAAATAACTGAAGAAAAGGAATACAAGAAGAAGTAAAATATTTCTCAAGTAACATTATCTATGCTTCCATTTTCCTGACTAGCGCAGTACGTTTACTATTGTTCGATATGCTAGATATGTTTTCTTACTATTAACTATTACTACTATTAACTCTAATCTGCTCTAGTGTGCATGTGCGCTAACAAAAATAATTGGTTAAGAGTTAAGACCATAGGTGAGAATTTAACTGAAGGGTTTTTATGTTACATATAGACAAATGGACATGTGTGTTATAAACATATATATTATAAAAAAAATAACATATTTTCATATGCTAATTACTAACTAGTTATTAAGACCGTTCTACCGTAGCAGTATTTATAAACTACTCGAGGCACATTCGTTCTTTATTTACTTATCTCCAAAAGCTGACAACACACCGTCTCACTTATTACTGAAATTCACCCGTATTTTCTTTAGACACGTCCTCATCATAGCCAGCGGTAGTTCTCTACAATAAATAACATCAATATAGCTCGCCGAAAGATATTGTGCACGATCCAGCAGAAAACCTTATAGTGTCCACGGTCCCATCCAACTCGTGTAGAAATGATTTTCGTTTGATCTTTGTGTTTAAAAGCTGAATTCTATATGATTCTTCACCTTGACCGAAAACATCGAAATTCGTCAACATTCGGAATTCGTCAATGGTAGTCCTGTGCAGGGTGCTTCTATAGGATAAAATGTGAAAAACACCCCAACATATTTATTTGCATAATATTAATCTACACAATACGCCAAAGTTCAAGAATGTAAGACATCTAAAAATATATTTTTTTAATACTTTAAAAGTCCGGTCAGCACGGAATTAAATAGACAACTTTAAAAAATCCTCTTCGTCCTCAATTTTCCACCTGGGAAATGGCGTTTCTACTAAAAACAAACTGGATCAAGGATCATGCATAGAAAAGATCTACGAATAATACAAAACAAAAATTACAAGGAACGGCTCTAGTCATGGAACGCGGCGTCGAATAGGAGATGGAAATCGGGCGGGTCCCGATTTCCGGGTCACCCGTTCGCCCTTAGGGTAGTTTACTCACCACTCACCATATTTTCCGCCTCGTTGCCATGACAACCGCCGTAAACAACGCTACTAAGTGTAGCGGAATACCATCTGATATCGATACAGGTCACTTGCTTGTGCTATGCATTATACGGCAGAATGTTAATGTACGCCGAGGTCAACGAGGAAATTATTCTTAGGTGTTCACCATGCAACTATTCTATTTTGTTTATTTCTGTGTATAAAACAAGTACAATAAATTTTCAATATAATATTCATATGAAACCAAAAATAATTTTAAATTGCACCACCAACGTAAATTTTAGGTGATGTGGTGTGTTACTTGCAAAATAAAACTATTGACTACAATTTTATTGAATAGAAAGTAAGATGCTGGTTCTCCGCTAAAAAATACATTATTTATACAGGCAGCGCCATCGATTTTCAATCATATAAATGTTGAGCGCAATTGGCACGTACCTCAATCCTAATATCAATTTGACAGATCTGTTTGACAGATCTCGTTTTATTTCGACATTATGATAATTTAATAATAGTCGCTTACTAATATTAATTAAAATTGTATACTTATTCTTATTTCATTTAGGTTTCTATCATTACAAAAATATAAATCATAATTTTATTAAATGAAACAAAATGCTAGCATGACAAATGTTAAATAATAACTTAACCATATTGGCAACATTACCTTTTCCGACATGATAACTCGTTTGTTATCCGTCAAATAATTTTGGTTTTCGGTTGGTAATGCCAGTAAACGGCGAATGAGCAAGTAGAAGTAATTCTAAACAAGAAAATAATTCTTTAAAATGAACACAGAATACCAATTCTAAAATAATATTGTTACGCCACTGAATTCGTAAAATAAGTGAGTACTGTCCAGAATCCAAATACACTTTGTTAACTTCTAAACACAATAAGTCACAACTGTTTAGAATTATAAATTACTACTGAACACTTTTAAGTACTGGTTACTTGGTCGTGTTTCTAAGAGCATTCAAACTAAACTGACTAATGCCGCGATCGGCTGGCCCTTATATACTATTTTCACGCTTCCACGCTTCTGGAAAGTTGTAGAGGCTTCTCGAATATTCCATCCCATTCTAGAGTTGAGACTACGCCCTTGGGGTGATATATATATATATATATATATATATATATATATATATATATATATATATATATATATATATATATATATATATATACATATATATATATATATATATATATATATATATATATATATATATATATATATATATATATATATATATATATATATATATATATATATATATATACATATATATATATATATATATATATATATACATATATATATATATATATATATATATATATATATATATATACATATATATATATATATATATATATACATATATATATATATATATATATATATATATATATATATATATATATATATATATATATATATATATATATATATAGGTGAAGCATTTTTTGCGAAAATCAGCTACATACGTTTATGCATATACATACAATTTACATATATATATATATATATATATATATATATATATATATATATATAGGTGAAGCATTTTTTGCGAAAATCAGCTACATACGTTTATGCATATACATACAATTTACATATATATATATATATATATATATATATATATATATATATATATATATATATATATATATATATATATATATATATATATATATATATATATATATATATATATATTTATATATATATATATATATATATATATATATATATATATATATATATATATTTATATATATTATATATATATATATATATATATATATATATATATATATATTTATATATATATATATATATATATATATATATATATATATATATATATATATATATATATATATATATATATTTATATATATATATATATATATATATATATATATATATATATATATATATATATATATATATATATATATATTTATATATATATATATATATATATATATATATATTTATATATATATATATATATTTATATTTTATATATATATATTTATATATATATATATTTATATTTTATATATATATATTTTTATATATATATATTTATATATATATATATATATATATATATATATATATATATATATATATATATATATATATATATATAATATATATATATAT